>CAJNOL010001470.1:32841-63540 GCA_905250125.1 Rotaria sordida | reverse complement strand
CATATGACCCGAATAATAGTATGTTTTATCCTTACAATAAAAAAAAAACATTAATGGGGCTTCCGGCCAGACTGCTCATCCCCATATATATATTCTTTTTTTCATTCTGTCTATTTTATTCGCTTGTTTTTCAACCAATATTTTTTTCTTTCCTGTCTCTCCTGTGTCTAAACAGAGCAAGTACCTAATTTTTTAAATAAAGGTTTTGTCTTGTCTATCAGTTATTCGATTTCTCATTTTTTGCTGTATGAACTTTGATTTTTCTATAACGATTAATAAAACTTGCTAAAACGTCTGTACATTCTATTAATGTGCTTATTTTTTAATACAAAAATCTCAAAATCCATTTTTTTTGCTGATTATAGAAATCATCAAAATTTTTCGCCAAACAGGAGGTGCTGAGGAAAAAAATAATATCATTTCTGAAAGATCTGAAGAAAGACTATCTTCCCATACATTTATCTCAATTTCGGAAATTCTGACGAAAATTGACTTTTTTTGAGGGAAGGGAGGCCTTGAATAAAATGTTTAATTATGAAGTATCTCTTTTGATAAGCTACGATGATAAATGAGTAGATAATGCATCTTTTACGTTAGCACAAGGATACTGTACCAGCATAAAGAATTTATTTATTTTTTGCAGCTGAACTCACTATGATTTTTTCTCTATAGAAGATTCGAATAGCAGAAGACGTGCTTAATGATGCGCCGTCATAAATGTGAACCGACACACCAGTTCACGTCATCAGAACTAGGAAAATAAGTCATTTTCAAGCAAGTCCCTCTACATTCATCAATTTATCAACGTAAAAAAAAGATACAGATTACTTATATGCGAGCAGAATACATTTTATTAGCCTTATGAATAATAAATTACTCATACATGTGTTCGCACTGCTAGAAAAGAATAAAGATACCATTGTCACAATTATATTTTTAGCTTTTTGAGAAGTTGGCGAAATTGAAAATGGTGTCTAGCGTAACACGGCAATGGGTAAGTGAGCAATGATGAATTTACACTTGAATTCACAATATTTTTCTACCTAGATTTCGATACCCAGTGAATTGATTGGTTCAATTCCACGTACAAGTGAATTACTTGAAGCTCGTATTCGATATGAAAGCGATCTAATAACCATTGAAGATTTACATAAAATAGAAAAAAAAGCAGTGGAGCAAACAGTCATCGAATTAGATCAACTGACCGGATCGATGGTCTTGACTGACGGTGAACAAACGAAACCTTCATTTCTGACCTATCCAATTTATGATCTCGTTTTTGAACGATATACATTTGATGAACAATGTTTTCAAATTAAATTTACCGACGGTATATGAACGCATCTATGAATTAGAAACGCAATCGATACCCAATAGTTTGCAGTGGAAAGGATCTTCAGACTATTTCGCATGTAGAATTAAGTAGAGCATATAAACTTTCTTTATGTCAGGTGTAAAATACCAATTTTTACTATTTGCGCTCGAAAAATTCACTGAAATGCTCTCGATTTCCATCTGAATACGATCACTCTTTGCTCTCTTATATGAAAGTATCTTCATAGGTCATGTGCGAACTCTGCCGCATCTTATCAAAGCACCTTTCAAATATGCCACCTATGCCTACAAATATTTGGAAGTGGCTAAACGGTTGACCAACAAACCAGTCAAACAAGCTGTTATTACGGCATCAGCACTGTCCATGGTCTATGCACCGCATCTACTAAATAGTGGTCATATTGACAATTATTCACACGAAGAATTTCTCAAGGATTTAACGGATGAATGTGAAAGAGATATTCGACTTTGTCTCGGTATGTTGAATTCGGCATACAATTACTTTTACCAAATAAATGTTTTAGAATATGGAGCACATGTTGTTCAACTTGATTTTACAGAAGCTCGCCTGTCACTAAAAGTTGATCCAAGTGGTCGATTACTCAAAGATTTTATTGCAATCAATAATCGAGTTTTAGATAGATTCAATGCGAATGAGCAGAAGAAAATTGGCGTACATGTTTGTCCCGGTGGCGATTTAGACTGTTGTGTGAGTCTTTTATTGATGACTCCAAGAAAAAACTAAAAAAAAGATGAGATTTTTCTGCTAATCACTTTTGAGTAATACCTAGCCGAGAAAAATGAGCCAAATTTTTCAAGAAACTGAATATGCAGGAATCGAAAATGGTTTGATACTTTTCGAAAGATGAGTCGAGTAATTAAAGGCATTATTAAAGTTATTAAATAATTATCTTAATGCGATTTTTCTCTTCGAACAATATCGAATCAACAATAAAAATGCTTCATCTTTGTTTTGTTCTTTGCAGCATTCATCTGATATTGATTATACTCTCATGTTGCCCGATCTATTTCAATTAAACTTAACCAATTTTTATCTTCAACTATCCTCTGAAAAAAATCGTATCAAAGTATTGAAATGTATTCAGAAGCATATGAAACCGAATCATCGTATTTTCGTTGGTGTTATCGATCCCATTAATCCGACAATCGAATCAGCTGAAATGATCCGAGATCAAATATTAGAAGCAGCACAATTTATTCCCGTTGAACAACTTGGCACGACTGATGATTGTGGCTTCAGCCCATTTGCCGATGATATATCCACATCAAAGGAACTGTGTTATGAAAAAATCAAAGCAAGAATTCAAGGAACTAAGATGGCTGAACAAATCTTAAATACACAATGATAAACATTGTTGGCAATCTATTATCTATAGTCATGCATTACTGCTGTGTTGTTCTTTTTATTCACTTTTAGATAACGTAGTGTGTAGAATGATGTAACCACATGTGTCCTAACGTCTATACTTTAGCCTTATGGAATATTCTAATCGATATTGTAATGATCGATTGTATGCTTGAATGTATCGGTATGGATGAAGGCGAGTAGAATACCTCACCCAATTATTTCATTAATAATGACTGGTGAGAATAAAAATAATGAAACTCATATCGATGCTTCTGGCTCCCGATTCCGACCAGAAACGGTTGTATACAATAGTTTTTTGGTGTGTTTCCTGCAGGATTCGTTCAACTTTCCCGCAGAAAACCGCTGCAAAAATATCGAAACATGAAAGTAGTATTCTGGATCAGAAAGCTATCGCATCGACACCGTGGATGGATAGAAACTTCACCGAACCTCACCAAAAGAGTTCAAGAAACCGGCTGGTACTATCACTGAAACTCATCGTATCTACACGGTTGGAAAAAATATTATTCCAGGGGGGTAACGCTATAATTTCAAATAGAAGACATAATGAATTTTATATCAAATGAAAGCTCGTCAAAAATGGGGTTTATTGGTATTAAATAGTGAAGGTTATCAAAACCTTTTAATGTCGAGCTTAATAAATTTTCAGAAATTTTATACTTTTTTTGGGATGGAAAATTAAAGTACCAGTGATTCAAGAATGGAGTAAAACGTTTTTCTTGAATATTTTTACACGGTTCGATAGAGCTCGTCGAGCTCTACAAAACTGTATACATTAAAAACTTTTTAAGTCACTTTTTTGCGATAAAAAATTCAAAAAAGGACTTGGAAAATCTTAGAAAACGTTAAACAAATTCATATTGTTTATGTGGAAGAACAACACTTAATTTTTCAATAAAATCAGCTTTTTTCATTGTTTTTACTCCGCCAGGCGTTTCAAAATATACTCATTCGATGCGATTTTTCACGCTGCATCCAATGAATATATTTCAAACATCTTCCATAAGAATACTAATGAAAGAAGCTGATTTTATTGAAAAATTAAGTGTTGTTCTTCCACATAAACGATATGAATTTGTTTAACGTTTTCTAAGATTTTCCAAATCCTTTTTTGAATTTTTTATCGCAAAAAAGTGACTTAAAAAGTTTTTAATGTATACAGTTTTGTAGAGCTCGACGAGCTCTATCGAACCGTGTAAAAATATTCAAGAAAAACGTTTTACTCCATTCTTGAATCACTGGTACTTTAATTTTCCATCCCAAAAAAAGTATAAAATTTCTGAAAATTTATTAAGCTCGACATTAAAAGGTTTTGATAACCTTCACTATTTAATACCAATAAACCCCATTTTTGACGAGCTTTCATTTGATATAAAATTCATTTGTCTTCTATTTGAAATTATAGCGTTACCCCCCTGGAATAATATTTTTTCCAACCGTGTACTGAGGAGCTATTGTGTGATCCATTCCGGCAGACCCAACCATGAAAATCATAATCCAATATCGGATTACGCAAGAAGTCTCTGCTTACTTACAAAATACCAACGTGATGCGAGCTGCCGGATGCTCTTGATGGCAGAGCCTGCCTTTAGCGAAGATTTGGGCTCTCCTTTGATGTCGGTATCTCAGTTTGTGTCTACTGTGTTAGTGTGTGGATGTGGGTGTGGATGTAGGTGTCTTCTTGTCTTCATCCACATTCACATTCACACCTCACAGGGCGTAGAGTGGGTGTGGTTGAAAAGTTCCCTATGTCTATTCTCACATCCATATTCACACCCACACCCTCCATAGTGACAAATTTGAAACACAAGAGATGAAGTTGTCTTTGTCAATTTTACATAAGATTTGATTTTATGTTCTTGATTTGTTTCCGTTTTCAAACTGATATTAAGAAAATATGACTATGATTCGTCAAAACTGAAGAAACTTAGAACAAGCTATTGATAAAATTATCAAAAAAAAAGAAATTATTTTCTTAAGATGATAAAATAAATCGGTTAACAATAAAATGAAAACAAGAGATAAATCTTTTATTGAAATGAGTTGTTGACACTACTTTATATTATTTATAAGTTAAAAATAAAAAAAAGATTCTTTCTCTACTTAACAAAATGTGTTTTTTTTTAATATTTAGTTTCAAATATCCTTGTCAGTTTTCTTTAAATACTCTAAATTAAATCTGAATAAAAAGATATTGAATAATATGTATGTTAGTCTTTTGGAAAAGAGAAAAATTATTTCTTTTTCATTATAAACGATTCGTATAGAATAAACTTAACATTTTTTTTTCTTCCGACGCAATAACAAACTCAACAGATTTATTTGCGCACTGCTTCTTCTTTTTCGGGTGCGAGTAGTTGTGAATGTGGGTGAGGGTATTATATTCATGCGATACCCACAACCACATTCTCAAGCTAGGTAAATAATATCGATTAACAAGTTGGATCATTACTAATCTTCTTTCGGGTCAATCATTCGAAAAAGACATATTTCAAATATTAGAAGAAAATAATTTTATTACAAATCCTCAAATTGATAAAGTCAATTTAGAAATCTTAAGTGATATTGTGCATGTTCTTAAGAACAGAAACAATATTACTCACTTAAAAATCAATTATTTAAATATAAATGACGAAGAAACTATAATCTTTTTTGACTATTTAAAGCAAAATACCGTTCTGAAAGAACTTCTAGTAGCTCGATGTGAATGTAATAATATTGGTTTTCAATCTCTTCTTTTCTTCTTACCTAATTCATGGTCTCAATTAAAGTTGAAAAAGAATCGAATCACTTCAAAAAGTTTACCTTCTTTACTCGCTTTTATCAAAGTTCATTCAAATTCAAAAGAAATTTCTTTAGGAAAAAATCGTTTAAACAGAAATAACTCAAGTGAATTAAATCGAACTCGATTAATGGACGAAATAATGAATATTACAAATAAAAATCATTGTGTTTTCATCATATAAATAAAATTTACAAACAATATCAAATTGGAAAAATTCATTCAAACTTTTATTTCTTTTGCCTTTTTTTTGAACTCAATTACTTAATCTTTTTGAAATAATCACAATCGATTTTAATATAACTAATCATAGATAGTTTGCAAATAAACTGATCTTTTACCAGAAAAAACATTGTTATTTCAATACATATGTAGATAACCATAGGTCGAGGGAACATCAGTCGATGAGATTGAAGTACGTTCGACAAAATTCGAAAGAAATTTCGAAAATTATCAAAAGAAATATCATAGAATGTTCATCAGATGATTTTGGCTTTGAAACTATTTAAATAATTCTTGATTATGGATTAAACCTATAGATTTGAGATACTCAAGGACTATTTGATTAAGATTAATATCAGGATATCAATTAGGTTTATAGAGTTTATTCGTTAGTATTTATTCATGTATCCATTCATCTGATATTATCAATAATATCGATTATTATTCGGTATCCTTTCTAGAATTGTTAAAGATAACAATGAATAATAATTGATGTTATTTCACATCTCATTGATATGATACGAAATCTTATTTAGAGTTGTTGGAATAGATGGAATGTTGTTACTTCTGTGATTTCATGATAAACTTAAGAAGTTTATTAATAATATAAATAAGAAAGTGTAGAGAATGCTATTTAGGTTTTGTCTTCTGTTTGGTGTTGAGCTTATTTTTTGAGGTTTCAACTATTAAGACTTCAAATAATCACTCTTTTTTTAAATCTAGTTAGACATTGTTCATGTGTTAGATTTAATAAAAGACATTTCTTCGTTATGATCTTTCTTTGAAAATTGTTCCTGAATTTAGACATCATTTGATAAGTGAGTTGGTTTTAGTTAGAAATTTTGGTTATCCTCAATTGGATATGTTTTTCAACATTATCGTGTATCTTCAATAATTGAGATCATATAGAAAGAATTTGCTTGTCTCTGATAATCAATAATAAAGTGAATGACAGCGATAATGAAGAGATATATTTTGAAAATAATGCTTTCAACTGATAATAGATGTATCTTGAGAAACAACTGAAGAAAATAGAATAAACATTAGAGAAATGTCAATGCAAAAGTGATTCATTAAAATATAAGATGAATTTGATTGAATGTCATTCATTCCTAAAAGGAGGGTAGATGTGAGTGCGGATGTGAGATGAGAATAATACCGAAACCCACACCCATACCCCCTCAAGGTACTTGTGTTCATCATGGAAAGAATTATATCTAGCTGTGAGACGAATTCATTAAGAAAGAGTGTGGGTAAGAATGAGTATAATCTCCACATCACACACACTTATATTCATTTCATTATTCGCAAATTTTATGGTATATAATTTTTACATCATCCATTGTTTAGAAAAAAAATCACATCACGGAAAGGAGAAAAGAAAAAAAAGAAGAGTTTTCTGTGTTCTCTTCTCAACATGTGATGCTCCATGTCTGTATAAAAAAATGAAATCTTTCTTCTTCTACCAATTGCATATTACGAAACAAGAGCGTTGTTTTTCTTTAACTTTTCGTTTCTCTGACAACTTTTACTCTGTTGTTGTTTTTTCTCGTTCGCTACGGTCATTTCAAGCACAAATCAAAAGAGTGTTGCACGGCAGAATATTACATTTGGAATAGAATTATTAAAACAGCAACGCACATTCACTTTTGCATTCTTATTTTACTTTAAACAAGAAAAAAGTATACAATGTCTGTAGCACTTCCAGGCGATCGAAACAAAGAATCAGTCGATAACATCACGGGTGCACCCGATATAGCTGCTCAACAAAAGCTTGAGCATCAAGCTGCAACACAATCCTCTTCATCAAGTCAACAACATGTTGAAGGTGGAAGTGGACAACAGCATCTATCTGAATCGTCTAAAACGTTCAGCCAACAAGTTAATGATAATAAAACTGGACAACACTAAACAAAACAGTATATGTACTATGGACACTTATTTGATATATATAACAATTCAAAACAGACTTCTACACATTTTAATCCGTAAATTTTCTTGCACACGAGACATTTTTACTGTTGCAGTTGCCAATTCATAGATATAGTGTGATATGAAATAAAAATTTTGAATTTATCAATCTGAAAACAAGAAAGGTTCCGAAGTTTGTAAGTGCTGCTGTATGAGGTAGCTTAATGGGGCAACCTAGATTACCCTTTATTGAGGACAACTGCTGATTTGATCTTGATCGAACTATTGAACATTTAAGATGCAATACAATGTTTATTGAAGGGGTGGGGGTGTGGAGTGTGGGCGTGTATAGGTCGGTATGTGAGTGTGGATGTGAATCTCTTCTCCAACCACACCCCACCATTATACCTGTACACACATCTGTTAAAAAACCTTCATTGGGTTCGCTTAACTTAACAAAATGAAGAAAGAATTTTATCATATATGAATATAGCATGTAGTAACAACAAAATGATCACAGTCAATCGAGAATTGATTGAGTTAACAATTGAAAAATTTGATAAAATATTTTACTTTTTACAAAATATAGTACATTTAACATAATCTAATCAATATATTTCATAAAAAATCTTCTAAAGAATATCAATCATATCTCTTAATTCATTTTTATCTTATCTAGTTTACGAAGAAGATAAACAACTAGAATTTATCTAAATATCTGCATATGATAGAGTCTATTCCATGGTTAATTTTATGAGAACAAATTAGTAGTCCTAAAATGTTATTTTATTTTTTTGAGACATGTAATTAGTTGATTATTAGATACTAATGAATATTAAATGTTATTAAATCAATGTATTAATTAACAAAAAATGTTTTAAAGAATTGATATTGTAGAATAATTTAGTTTTATTTTAAAACTGATTTATTGATTAGATTTCTTTAGTTGTATAAGCTTGACATTCAATAGCTACTTTGGCACTGAATGGTAATTTGACAACACCCATTGATGATCGTGCAGGATAAAATTCAGGTGATTTAAACCATTGTGAATAAATTTGATTAACTATTTCATAATCTTCTTCAATATTTGTTAAAATAATAAGACAATGAGCTAATTGATCAACTGAAGATCCAGCAGCATTTAAGACTGCTTCTAAGTTTTTTAACACTTGATGTGTCTGATCAACAACATTATCTGATATCATATGACCAGTTTTTGGATCTATACCAATTTGTCCAGTAAGATATAACATATAATTTATTTGAATACCTTGGTTAAATGGTGCTACAGGTGCTGGTGCATCCTATACGAACAAAAATTAATGGATAACAAAAAAAACTAATGATTGAGCAAATTCATTTACTTGTGTATATATTACTTTCCTTGTCACAGTATAATCTTTGATTGGGAGGATTGGTTTACTATTAACAAGAACAACAAGATATAATAACGCAACTAGCAGCATCATTTTTATCAAAGTATGAGGACTAAATAAATTTTTTGTAAAGAAGTAAAAGAGAATGATGTTCTTCTTGCTTAAATGATAAGATAAACTATTATATATGTCAGCGTCCAAACTAAAATTACGTCCAACCTCAGATTGGCCTAGGCGAATGCTGGATCTGAGATTGGACGCGTCCAATCTCGGATTGACGTAATTCTATACACTAAAGTATTAATTACTCTTTAGATAGATGTTGGAACCGAACTATTTTTTGAAGTTATGTTGGTACGATGCTGTTTTAAGTATTACAAGCATTTAGGAAGAAGCTAAATTTAGACTCAAGAATTTAATAAAGGTTTTTCATGAAAGTTAGTTTTTTCGAGAAATTTATTTATAGCTCCTAAAATTTTACTCAAATCTGTCAAACGACAATTGTGCCAAATAAACTGACATTGTGGGAACATCACTCAAAAAACAATTCGAATTGAACGTATATCTAAAGAATAATTAATATTTTAGTGAATATAATTACGTCAATCTTAGATTGGACGCGTCCAATCTCGGATCCGACATTCGCCTAGGCCAATCTGAGATTGGACGTAATCCCAGTTTGGACGCTGACATATATATAGACATTTTTAAACACTTTCTAACGAAAATAACAGACGATAACAAATGACGTTGAATCTTTACTTTCATTTTAAATATTTTAAAAACTAATTGATAAAAATTTCTATTATTGAACTGACGAACTGATATTTCTCTCATTGATTTTATCTTAAATTATAAAAAGAGGAAGTTTCTCTCATATGTTTTTATAACTTTTTATGAATTACAATTCAATCTGAATAAACAGTCATAAGTGTTTAAAAAGCGGACATCAATTTGTTTTTTTTTTCAATTATGTCATACTTACGAGATATGGGTGTTACATGCATTGCAGCATCCTGACAAAATACGTGAGGGACGTCCTTTTTTCAACGACTTTTTCTCTAGGATTCATAGTGTTAGTGCTTTTATTTTTATCTATTGCTATGATTATAAAACCTCGAAGTCAAGGTTTCAGTCTTCAATTGCTCTCGCGTTTTGTAATGCATTAAAGAAAAATTAACTTCAATAAGCATAAGTAGTCAACTATTAGTCCATGAATAATATGGCACGAAGATCATTGAAGTCACCAATGCTCGCACTGTCGTTTCAAAGATGACACTTTTTATTATTGCGAATTCATCGTTCTATCTATAATTAATAATAGTTTTGCTTACTTTTGATTACTTCACCCGAATTGATTATTAGATTTTATTGAATCCAAAAAGTAAGTTCTCGAGATTTATTGAAATTTAGAAGTTTTACGACAAAAAGTGACATATGCGAAGCAATTTTACAATCTATTGTAATATTCAACGATATCAAATAATAGAATCAGATGACTTCGCCGTAGAAATTCAACAATATTTTTCTCTTGCAGTAAACAAAGTATATCTACTGACTGGCGAGATTAGTATACCGAGTGAACACTAGATAAAGGTCGGACGTATGTTTTAAGTAAACCAATACTCTTCCGACAATTGCTGAATGTCTACGACATCATTGAAGTTGTCTGACGATTGGTTCTGAATAATCAATTTTATCTTTGAAACTACGGTTCAATATAGATACATCCATACATAGAAGTAATGCCCAGATAAAGAGTATTGAAACTCTAGAATCTCACTCAGGAATCAGATGACGATATAATTTTTCTGGTCTGAATAATATAGATGGGATATATCGTGAAGTGCATACTAATATCAACGACAGAACTGAAATCACATAAAAATTGGCAAAACATTACTAAACAAACGTGTAAACAAGATCGTATGATTATGTTTGAGGAGTAAAAAAAGCAATGCTTTTTCTTAAAATTATGATTCACATCTATTTAATAAATACTTCTACCTCATACTCCTACTAGAAGCAATGAATTCTCATGAAGATAAGTTCAATAATGCTGCTACTCATCTACAAGTGGTAATCATCATGTGGTTATACAATTTTCTTTTTAAAATAGTAATATGCAATAATCATAATGTTTGTAGATATATATTCTAGACTATCGTCAAAGTAAACGAAAAAAAAGATTTATCCTCACTGTGGTATAGAATACGATCATCTGATCATATATCTTACTCTGAAAAATATTTGTTGGCACTCACGAATAAATTCTTGGCTTATTTTCAAATGAATAATAGATTTGGGTGTGGGATGTGGGCATAGAGAAGAAGTACACCCACAGCCACATACAATACTTGATTATTTCTTTGATATAAGACATAGTTCTATAGTAATGAAAACAATGGAACTGTAATTGCTCGGTATTGATAGTTCGTCTGATTTCATACAAATTAAATTGAGATTTAGTCCTAGTCAACAACAATACTGTCAATAGCAGAGAAGTTAGCATTATGTCTTTTCTTACTCGGCTTAATATGAGATATCAGTAAATAAAAGGCATATTTTGCCCTTTTATTTATAGAAAAAATAATAAATTTATTTGACATATCTTTGCTTTACTGTTGACAATCGTGACATTATACTCCTACTATGAACATGTCTGTGTACATTGTTCTATTTTACTTTGAAGAAATGCATGATAAATTATTGAGCAGAATATGATATTTTTCGAAATAACTCCTAATGTATTAAAAGCAACTCTAAGACGCACATAAGTCAATTCGTGTGAGTAAAGGATTATCAATTAAACAAACAACTGAATGAGTAACTCGCACATATTAATACTCTTAATGTTCATCTTGAAAGTTAAAATGAATCTATAAAATGTGTTCTCTACAATGCAGAACTCATATTAATGTTATTGATATAGATCCGTTCGAAAGTGTTTTAACTAAAGATGTCTCATATTCTATTCATCTGAAAAACTATCCACACATTATGTCGTCACTAGAGTATGAAAAGAAACATCTTAATAATTAGTATCACTTGTTTTTTTAACTGTTTGTAACGAAATAGATAGTAGCATAAGGAAGTTTAGATTCGACTTTGAGAAAAAAATGGTCATTAAATCTGCAAAAATCAATATCATATATTGAAATAGAACTGTCATATAAATATCTAACATCTGCTGAATCATTCGTGTCGAGTATTGTTGTTGTTCTAAAAGAATCAAAAAGAAAATAAAACATGAACCTTTGTTTTTTATATAGATATAATTTACAAGTAACAATCAACTACCAATTTGACCTTTTTACTACGACCAACATCAACTCTTTCTATTTGCAAATATATATTAGCATAGATACCCTACATAATGATACAGTTAAAACTACTAGTCGACATATTAAGCACTATACTTTCTCACAAATCTTTGTTTAATTTTTCTTCTTTTCATAGGCTTGAGTTCCTCATTGAACTTCTTTTAATATTCATGTTGAAGAAAAATTAAGTACAATAATGATTCGGTTTACATTAGTCATAATCCAACCTCAAGGAACCATTGATTTATAACATCTCTTCGGAGTCTTTTAAAAGTAACAAATTACATACATATATACTATATCAACTCTTTTTTTACAAACTTTTAGCTTCTTTCCAGGAGTTCAATAAATGGGAAGCTGTACAATATCTTCGACCACTTTGTAGCAGAGGTAGATAACTTGTCAATAAGTACTGCCAAATTTTAAATTGTTTCTCTTTTACTTTTACTGGTAAAATGCTGATTATCGAATTGAATCATGGCGAGATGAGTCTGAACATTGTTGTTTTTGATCTTCAATAGCAATGCAACGAACCAATCTTAATCGAATGACGAATTTTAGAATATGGCTGTCGTTTACACAGATCTCATATTGGTCCCTTATCAGTTCTGAGTATGAGTGAAGAGAAGATTGACATCGACAACCATACCTACTGTAGTTTTTCATCTCAATTCATTTATTATTGATTTTTGTGCTTGATCTAATTTGGCTAGTCTCTGACAGTCACTGGTTATAGTAGAATGAAAAGTTTCATTCTCTACCAGGCACTAATCTTCATTGTTTCGACATTCACAACGGATCAATGATAGATATCACCGTCAATTCAAAGTTAATGTTAGTGAACAAAATCGACGACGATAACGAAAGATAATCCAACATGATCGGAATCGATGATATGAAGAATCATCGTGTTCTATTTTGCCTACTGAAGCTATCAAATATCTATATATCGGATTATCATTCAATATCCAATCAAGATTGCATAAACTAGAGTTTCACCATACTTCGTTAGATGTTCTAACCTTCTCAGATTATATATCTTCCTTCAAATCATTCGACAGATCGCAAATGGAAAGGATACTTATTTCCCTACTATAACAATGTTTACAATGTACTCATTGAATATTGCATACTTACTATTATGCATTGAATACAATCGAAATGCCTGATCATCTTTATCTGATTGATGATTTATGGTCTTGTCACAACTAGCTGCTATCATAAAAACTCTCATAGTTTCTTCTTGACATACTAAAAAAGAGCTGAAACGTAAAACTTAAAGGTACGAGCTGCTCAAGTTGCAGTTGTTCTTTTTCAGCATTTGATACAAGAATATTTGAATTTCTTCCTTTTAAAGATACATCGAACAGATAGGAACTATCTTAATGCTCACATTTAGGAAGTTTCTCTCGAATAATGAAAACTATTAGTAGTAAACAATCCATCTTTTTGCTTATTGATTATTAATACAGTCGCATGAATATAATGATTGGGAATAAATTGAGATTTGATTTTATTAGAGATCTATTGTTATAGTTTAATGATGAAGGAATAAAAGCAATATAAAAATAGAAGTTATAGTAATTTATAAGCATTTGTGAGTATTTGCAGGGTTAATGAAACGAGCTCTCTCGTTTAAAATGTTCACTTTCTGTTTTAGAGAAAATTTATTCAATAGTAATAAATATTTGTCCATGATCGTTTGTAATTTTTCAAATAACAATAGGATTTAACAGTTGCGTCATAATACGTATCTTTACCCAAAAACCCAACGACTAATAGCAGCGAAGTTATCGGCGAGTACTTGAATTAGAACGCTCATCGAAACACAAACATAATCATTTGGATAAGCATTTCGTACATAGTAACCGTACATACACGTATGACCTGGTCGACGACGTAATGGACCAACTGCATTATCGGCTGCTGTTTGTTTTCTTGTTGTCGGTGTTACACATACATAATCATAATTATCAGCTTCTCGCCAAACAAATCCATTTCGACATGTCAATGGTCCATAGACAAACTGACTCGGATTTCGACGATTAGTTGCTTGATTATTATCATTTTGTGCTTGAGTTCGAGTCTCAGGTAATACACATACATGATCATTAGAAGAGTAAGCTTCTCGCCAAACATAACCTTGCTTACATGTATCTACACCAAAAGGTCCACCCGATGGA
This sequence comes from Rotaria sordida, assembly GCA_905250125.1. Taxonomy (NCBI): domain Eukaryota; kingdom Metazoa; phylum Rotifera; class Eurotatoria; order Philodinida; family Philodinidae; genus Rotaria; species Rotaria sordida. The sequence continues at coordinate 49,015 of CAJNOL010001470.1, read as the reverse complement.
TTACGACGTGAATCAGCAGCAGCATTATCTGCCCAAGTTTGACTTCGTATTGTTGGTGTAACACATACATGATCACTTGATATTGCTTCACGCCATACATAACCTTGAAGACAACGATCTGCAATATTACTTTCAATATAAACAGAAATGGTTCGTGTTTGAACATTGATTTTACCAGTAGTAATTTTCACATTGTTCATATTCATAGATGTAACAGGTTGCCGTGTTGATGTATCATGTGTTCGAAGAAGATATGAATGATAATTTTTATCAGCTGGATTATATTTGATTTCATGTATGAATACAAAATTTTGATGAAATCCAGCATCCCAATTTTCTTTGAAACGCATTTCAATAAGATAATAATGTTGATAATCCGATGGATCAAATGGTATACGTATCAATAATGGATAATTGGATGCTGGATTCATAAGTGTCGTTAAAATTAATGTAGCTGATGTTTCACCTTTTTTTCCAAATGTATAAATACGATTGAGTGGAATCCAACCAAGTCGTTCCAAACCATATCCATTTAAGCCAGGTGGAGCCGAACCATATTTGATTGTATTTGTCGTTTTAACATGAGCAGCACTCATGACATCCCATTCATCATCATATTCGCCAATTTGTGCCCAATCAATATTTCTATAGTTGGGATCATCGGAAAATGAATGAGCCAAACCATAAGCATGACCCATTTCGTGGGCTATTAATGTTAAATCGTGATCTTCAGCGGTATAAACTTGTTTATTTCTACCCCATAAGTCAATGCCTGGATTTGTAATAACGATGATACGTTGCGATGCTCGAATCAATAGTTTGGAAGCTTTGACACAATCATCGAATCGTTGGTTTCTCGATTTTTTCAGTTGTTGTTCTTTTGTTTCACTTATTGTATACCAACCATTAACACTTGATGAATTAAAATTAATAAGACCATTTGATATATCATGCCAATAATCAGCAAGACCTCCAGTGCCACGATCTAAAAATTTTTCTTTAATCTCTGTTGGTGTATATTTCGGTGTTGAACTGTCAGAAAATTTACATAGAATAATTTGCCATATCGTTTGTCCTCGAACACCATATCCATCGATATCATGAATAGAATAGCCAATGATAAGTAGGAGAATAAATATATTCATCATGTTATAATAAATTTCTACAATAACAAAAAAAACCATCATTGATATAGAGAGAAGAGAAGTGTAAAACTAAATCTTTATGGTTATTTTCAAAATTATACTAAGTTATTAAATGTAAGCATCTATGTTTTAGATCTATTTTCCAGTATAAAAATTAAAAAAATTACGAATTAGAACCATTGATATTGAAGATTATTATACTTGATAGTATACAGACTATGAATGCTGAATTAGTCAGTACAAAAAAGGAACAAATCACTAGTATGATGTATGTCATTCGTTGTAACCGGTAACGGTAAATGTTCGATCCGAATTTTTTTGAGTTTTTGCATGAGTTTTTTATTTTTCAAAAAATTTGATTATAAAAGTGCCTTTTTTTCGAACATCAAACAATTTTTTTATCCACTACTACTTTTGAATTGTTCGAAGTATCATGATAGGAAAGTAATGTTGCATGAGGTTAATTGCATTACTTATGGAAAGAAAAGTCCACTCTATAGTGATGACTAGAAAAGATGTTCTAAAGAAACTGTAGTATCAAAAGTACATATATTTTCTCGTTGTATTCGTGCAAATTCTTATATGCTTACGACTAAAATAACAGTGTAATATATCGACATTGTGTTGCCTATATGTACGTTTGACTTTTATACAATCATTTGTATGCATGACTAACTGAGCATGATATTTCAGGAAGATATTTTTCTTTTGTGTCGTGAAAATAGTACTGTCATTTTGTCGTTTCCGTACTGCATCATTCGAAAAGCTTAATCAATGACGATAATGAGTCAATTCATTGTTTGAGAGAATATGCATGATGTCATGGATTCAATTCTTATTTCTAACTAGTTGTACAGAACACAAAAATTAGTCAGATTTCACTTGCGATAGGCTATTGCTGAATAGCTTAATCATGGTCGAACCCAACCTTAAACATGATTTTAAACATGAGTAAGACCACTCCATGAAAAATATTCATAGAAAAAACGGAAGAGAAAACGTTTGTCAGTTTATAGAAAGGTATCTTGTCAATGAATAACACGTTCTGTAATTTATCGAATACATTCATAATCAGCAAGAATACGTTGTCTGTCTGAAGAAATGTTTTCTTTTCCATGCCTCGCTATTATGAAATGTTTTCTTTTCTGTCAAAAATCGTTCTTTGCCTGAGTAGAAAACGTTCTGAATCGTTCCATTAAAAGTATCCGACTATATCGAGAAACAATATCAATTAGTTCAGATTACATTCTTCAATTTTCTAAAATACATGAATTTTTTCTTCATTGTTTCTTGATTGAAAAATATCTTCATGCTTTGTAATCGTCTTTTATCATCATCTATTTACAAGTTGGAGAATTTTTTTGACGATATCGAAAAGTTCCTGTTTTCCGTACACTGTCAAAAACAACAAAAGTAAAGCATAAATGGTGCTTGTATATTGAGATCAATAATATTACTATAATGAACGTTGTAATAATTTACAACAGATAGAGAATGAAATAAAAGAAATTAACATGAACAGATACTGAGCTGTATGATCATAAATCATATGATCGATATAATTAAAGATAGCTGTCGTAACCATGAATGTTAAGAAAGTTTAAAACTTGATTTTCGATTGCAAAATCCATTTTTTTTAAAGAATAAATGTCAAATTCGTAATTAGCATGAGAAATTATATCTAATAATGTATTTAGATCAGTCCAAATCGGAAAAGAAAAATTTTCAAAATCTTGATCAGTGAAGTGTCACGCTACGGGGACAAGACGAGTGGTAGTCCAAGGTATAGCATATTATCAATTTCTGGGCTCAATAGTTTCTTTCAAAAGTATACCGATGTATTTTGAATGCTCTTTTGTCGAATTTTACGTTCGATTTTTTTTTCTGATTGAATCGATTTGCAGAATAAATCGGATTGTATTATTCTTTTCTTGAATTCCTTTAAGATAAAACAGTACAAAAAATAATACAAAGATGGTTTATTCTGCAAATCGATACATTCAGACGGAAAGTGATAACCGAATTCGGCAAAGGAAGCAATAATCTGTGTTGTCGTCACATAGAAATATACGGCATATACTGGTCTGTGATTGAAACAAACTATTGAGCTCAAAGACTAATAATACGCTACGCCTTTGACTACCGTTACCTAGTATATATGATTTAAATAAGGGATTTTATTATTCATTTATAGAGATGAAATCAAAAAAACAAAAAAACTTTGTGTTTTCTTATGTTTGGTTCGCCGTGTATAAAATTATCGATCTCGATGTGTATTTCCATTCGATATATGATATCAGTTTTCTTATCTTGTGTAGTTATACAACTGGTTAAATTTTGGTAACGATGACTTTCATAATTACTTCATAATATTAACCATCGATTCTTATAAATACTTCTATCGCTTGTTGTGTTGAAAACATAATTATAATTAATAGATAAATACTGGATCGAAGATTTGATATATAAATATTCTATTTTACTGTTCCTTATTGTTTTTGTTGCAAGATTTTTTTTTGATAATGAATTCACATCATTCGATGCTCTTGATGCATCCATCTCTGATCGATTAAATTAGGAGAACGTCGAATAGTTCGATGTTTCAAGTACTCGAACGTTTTGTAAAATTTGAAAAACTTTTTATTTCCTGTATTTGATTTTCTTCGAGCTCTCGAGTCGATCCCCCTTCCACTTTTTGCTCAATACATGTAATATGATCTGAAAAATTTATAATAGACAAAAAAACTCCTCCAGTTAAAACTACAAGAAAATGCATTCCTACTATTCCTTTTAACTCCAATACCCACACTTTACCTCACCATTCATTTGCATTCTCTCTCTCTCAGTACTCCAATGAATGCAAACACAATTATCTCAGACATTACATTAATAAACTATCTCATCTACACCGAAATCACATGAATTTTCCCTATAAAAGAGTAAGACCAACCACTGAGAACAAACTCCGCCATATTTTAATCTACAAATTAATCATTTTCTAATATTGATGCTCTCCTTATAAGCACTCGATAAAAACTACTGATTGTTGACATTTCAACATCATCACTACATTACTATTACTTGGTATCAAAGGTGAATTTTTTTGTTATTATTATTATTATTAATTTCATAGTGTTATTTTTTAGATCTTACTCTAATTATACCTTTAATTCTTATTGTCTATTTAGATTATGATGTTATTTCTTTTGGTTTCATGATTTTTCTCATCTTCTGTTTTGTTTATACCATCAATATAAAGGTTGAAAATGATCGTTTGAAGACCGAAAACTTTCTTTCTTTTTCTTAAAATAAACAACAACTTCTATATTTATATTTCTCTTACTATATGATCAGTAAAAGATAACAGGATTCATCAAGTCTTCTAAAAATGTGAAAAGGAAGAGCAAATAAAACTGAACGATTGATAAGGTTCCAGTACTCATTGAATAGCTACTTGCACGAATAGAAATGTGTGACGACGATACACACGCTCTTACAGTTGACAAGGCCTCGCACAAAAGTAATTCTTTGCCTTGCAGAAGATTGATCAAAATTGAAAATGAAACAAACGAATAAATAAAGAGTTTAAAAGCTCAACAAAATAATCTCTTTAAATACAGCAAGACGAACGATATGATAGATCTGCTAGACTAATGGATTGAAGTATCGGAGTTTTTTTTTATTATCCAAAATTACTGATATAAATCTATACTTTTGTTTTGTGGTCACATACAGCTGTTCGCACAAAAAAAAATGATTAGTTTTTTTTTTGTCAGAAACATCTTTATTTGATTCAATTAGGTTGACATTTCCCTAGACTCTTTATTTTTATTTACATAATTTTCAAACTTATATTTCATAAGCATCCAATTTGGGCTTATTCTTCTATATAGTTATAATGTTTGTTTTTTTTTTGTAGTGAAAATTCTTGACAATGTTCATCATTGAAGTATTAATTCGACAGTGACAATTCTTCAACATGTTGTTTTTTTTTTTTATCTATATTGAATGTAAAAATAATCAAATAGATTTATTTAGTATTGAGAAAGAAAAAGAACATACTAGTCGATGAATCTAAATAAAGAAGCGAGATACAAATGAATAGCTTGTCGATTATCAAAACAAAAACAAAACAAAAAAAAAGAAACAATTACATGATTACAATACGCAATATAATCATGAACACAAATGGTCAATAATATTCGATAGGTGCCTTGAAATTTATTTTTTTTCTAATAAATTTATTATATTATTCTCGATCGGTCTATTAAATTCCCAATAGAATGTAGATTGACATTTTCAAGAAAAGAAAAAAAAATATAGATAATAAAAGAGAGAAGGAAAAGAGAATAGCTTATTTTCCAAATACAATCCTAAAATCTTATATTTTGCAATGAGTGAATCAAATATAACATTTTCTGATCAAACACATCGAATTTTTATTTTATCATCTAAACCAAAGAATGATCATACTGCTTTATATATTATATTATTATTAGTTATTCTTCTATTTATTCTTTTATTTTATTTAATATATAATTTTATTTCATTTAAACGTTATACGATTTCTCGAAAAACTCAAATGAATTCATATTTATATTCAACAAAACAATTAAATGATCATTTATCAATTATTCTTGCTCAAACAACTAAACCTAAAATTGAAAGACGTACACAATCATGTGGAGAATTAAAACTTCCATTACATCGAGTACCATTACGAACAAGAACTTCATTATCGATGTATCAAAATTTTAGACAAACAAAAAATTTTATTCCCAATCAATATGAAACTACTAATGAACTTATTTCTGATCTTTGAATTTCTCTTTTTTTTTTTTTTTTTTTTTTTTTTTTTTTTTTTTTTTTTTGTCAAAAGATAAAACATAAATTCTATAGTATTGCTTCTTGTGTAGTATTCATTCGTGATAAAATTGATTTTGTTGAACGATTATCATTTGGTACAACTTTATCAAGTTTTTCATCGATAATTTTTAATAATTTTAAAATATTTCCCATAGTTTCTCCCATTATATTTATTGTACTTTCAACACGTTGCATTCGCGCAAGAACAGTTAATTTAGTACGATCTTCAGTTGCTACGGGTGCTTGTTTACCAATTGTATGTTCAATTCTAAATCAATAAAAAGAAAATTTCTATAGATGATAATAGAAAAATAATATGTAGATTTATTTTTTTACTTTCGTTGTAATTCTTTTATTCTCATCATCATATTTATATGTCCATGAGAATATTGTTCAAGTACATCACGTACATCATATGGTTTTCTTGCTTGCTAGAAGAGTTTTTAAAAAAAAGAATTATTTAAAAAAATATAAAATAAATTTTATTTACTTGAAATCGATTACGAGCAACAATTAATTGCATTTTACGTATACATCGTATCATTCGTTTATGATCTTCAGTTAAACTAATATAAAAACAAAAAAAAAAGAATTTAAATATTATCAATTCTTTAGTCACGAGATGATTGAGATATTCTTTTGAATAACTTAGATAGAAATTTTTTTTGAAAGAGGAGATACAGAGAGCTTGAAGTGTATATTACAAGTTTCTTTTTTTTGACCCAGTATTTTGAAGATTTTTCAATCGATGTCTTCGAAAACACAGATGTTTACAATGAATTTTCAATTATTAAGTATACATTCGAATTAGAGGTCTTCTACTCGAAATCCTTCGAATGAAAAATCACTTTTGAATCAAGACTATGTGTATTATGTAGATCCAAATGAGCTATAAATACCCTGACAAGAGTTCATACCCTTAGCTTATTGCTACCCAAATACTGCAATGTTACAGTAGATTTCAAATGAATGTCATGGTCCTTCTCAGGAAACATCGAAAAAGTTGATTTTCGAATTTCGACTTAAAATTTTGCATAGACACCGACCTTAACGAGAATAGTTTATTGATTTACTCTTCTCATGAAATATGAGCATCAGATCTGCCCGATGTAAAACACACGCTATTACCATAGAAACAGTGACAAGGTTTGAAGCATTCGCAACATTAAGGACTGTGTCTATGCAAAGTCTCAAGTCGAAATTCGAAAATCAATTTTTCTGGCATTCGTGAGAGATAGAGCTCGGATTGATGAATGTTCAGCACCGACATTTTAAGCGCCCAAAAAAAAAATGAAATTAAAAAAAGGTGTGAGCGGGTGTAGGTATTGATCTTTTCTTCAATCATACCTACACCTGAGGGGAAACTAGCAGAGACTTCTGCCTCATGAAATTCCGTGAAGTCTTTTGACGATTTTGTAACTCCGAAAGTTTTCAAACTGCAGCTTGGACTCACGAGGGAAGATCACAAACTGTTCAATGGTTTTTGAGTCAAAACTATGTGCATCATGTAGGTGCTAATGAGTTATGAGTACCTTGAAAAGAGTTCGGACCGCTAGCTTATTATTGTCGAGATACTGCATTTTTGTGGTATTTTAAATTAAGCACAATGCGGTGGTCACCCTCAGGAACCAGAAAAACTGAATTTTGAGTTTTGACTGGAAACTTTGCACAGAAACAGGCCTTAATAAGAGTAGTTTATTTTAAAAGTTTCAGGTCTTTTGGTTGTTCCTATCCTAAGATACGGCTAAAAAGGGTGTTTTTACACTGCTCGTATGTCCCAGATAGGTTCCGATGTTCTTGTTTCAGAATAGGAACAACCAAAAGATCTGAAACTTTCACAATAAACTACTCTCATGGAGATCTGTTTATGTGCCAAGTTTCAAATCAAAATTTAAAACTCGCTTTTGCTGGTGCTTCTGAGGGATCATGGCATTCTACTCAACAATATCGTAAAAATGCAGTATCTCGACAGTGATAAGTAGCGGCCCAAACTCTCTTCAGGATATTCATAGCTCATTAGGATCTACATGGTATACATAGTACCGACTCAAAAGCGATTGATGACCTTCTCTCGTCAGACGCCGAAAAAAAAAGTTTTTAGACTCCGAATCCAAAAATTTGTTTGCATAATTTAGCGATGAGTTTTCAGAAATTACAGAAGCAATGAGCAAAAAAGTTTTGGCAAAAATTCTGCTTTCGAGACCCTACCTTCAAAAAATTCTGGTTTTGTAATTCCTCTGGAGTCAGGTTTCAGAGTTTCGTGCAGTTCACTAATGCCGACCCTAGACTCACACCCTATTTAATATCAGTATTTTTCGTGCTTAAATTGTCAGTGTTCATCGTTTTGGTTCCCGTAGAGCTCGTCGAGTTGGTTCCGAATCCGATAGGCTCTAGCGAGGAGCATTGCGACATTCATTTAAAAAATATGGTAAAAGTGCAGTATCTCTCTGCTGCAATAACCTAAGGGTATGAACTTTTCCCAGGGTATTCATAACTTATTTAAGTAGACAAATGATTTCTTATTCGAAAGAATTCGATATTATTTTATCAAAAGAACGATTGACAACTACTTACGACCAAAGTTTAATTGGTTCTTCTTCGAAATCTTCATCATCATGATCATTACTAGACATTAAATAAATAAAATTCAATAAAAAAAAAAAAGAAAATTTCTTATTACTTTTCTGAAACTGTTACATTTGATGCTGATGATGCTGAACCTCGTGCATCAATGAAAACAGATGAATGTAAAAGATTAGGCGATGATGGACCTTGACTAGTTCTTTTCGGACGACTTCTTCGATGTACACTTGATAAACGTAAATGTCGAAGTTTTCCTGCTGTTCTTTCTATGAACAATAATAACAAAAAAAAACAAAAATTTTTTTTTTTCTTTGAATAAATATTATTGAAAAATTTCATACCACTAAATGTTTGATGATTTCCTGAAAATGATTTATTTCCTGTTGGTGTTGAACATGTATCAGTAGCATGTAAATAAATATTCCATGTTGCAATACATGATGAACCAGGTGAACTTGCATAAACACGCCATGCAGCTTGAATTAATGTTGCTGCAGCTGGAATTTGTCGAGAGAAATGTTTTTGACGTTGTTTTTGTTGAACTTTTAAAGCAAAACCAGAACCAAGTATACCCTAAAAAATAAAACAAGTGATAATAGAAATAATTAATTTTAATTTTCTATTGAAATACTTACAGCTGGTAATGCAAAAAATGATATCGCAAAAATAGCAAAACAAGAAGCAATTATTTTTCCAACCCTTAAATATTCATTAGAAATAGATAATAAAGAAAAAAAAAAAAGTAAAGTTTAAATATTATTTAGAGTGCTAACAATTCAAAAATTGAGTAAAATTATTTTTGACGTCTTTTCTTTTGTCATAATTTAATAGAGTTCCTCGAGTTACCTAGAAAAATGTTGTTTTTGACATATTCAAATTATGTTTTAAAAAAATTACATTAAAAATAAAATATATAATCCTTTAAAAATCAATAATTTTCATTGTTGCTTTCTTAATATTTAAAAATAATTCTTTTTCTTAGGTCTAGATTATGATTTTCCATTGTGTTGAACTTGTGTAAATATCAACATAAGAAATTTTACATTATTGAGCTCTATACATCTTATCGGAACATCAACAAGTGATTGTCAACTTGTAAGAATGTTCCTCGAATTGCCTATTTTCCTATCGGAAGAGACCAGTATATTAATGATCCTATTAAAAATGTTTATATAATAATAAGTAGCATAATATACCTAATGAACTGATATAAGGAACTCGTTTATAAATAGAAAGAAAATTTTTTCAACCTTCAAATATCTAAAGGGAAGTAAGGATGAAGGATTGCAGGAAGGAGGTCTTGTTATTTTAATTACTTTTTTCTTTTTCAAATTTTGATTTCTGCATGAAACTTCAGAAAAATCTAAAAATATCACATGTTTATTCTAAAAATAATCTTTTTCTTATCCTTGAGAAATCTAGAGGCTAAAAAACTTTTTTTTTTCTATTTATAAATGAATTATTTGTATAAATTCATCAAGGATGGTGTGATGATTATTGATGCATAAAAATTTTTAATAAGATCATTCAGAATTGTTAAGATAGCGTAAATATATAAACTTCTTCATATAGTAAACTAGACTATTCGAAGGAATAATCTTACAAGTTAACAATGAGTTGCTACTGTTATTCCAAAAAGATATATAGAGCTCAATAGTGTACAATTTCTCTCGTTAGTATTCACTTGTTCTGTGACACATAGTTGAACACAATGGAAAATCATATCATAGAACTTTTAAATATAATAAAAGCAACGATGAAAACTATTAATTATAGAAAAATTGAAGAGTATGTGTAATTGTATCGAAAAACAAAATTTACATAAGTTTATCTGAGGGACTATAATGTTTATGAATAGTATGTATATTTCTTAAGTGTTATAATCAGTATATGAACTCTCCATACATTAAAATTTGAGAAAAATTTGATTTTGAGATTTTTCCATTTCCTCAATGTTATTTTCGACTACTTAAACCTATGCTTTCCCCGAAGTCCAAATGAGTTGTGAGTATTAAAGTATACTATTCGATGCAAATTTTTCTGTTGATTCTGAATATGATATTCATTTCTTTTGGAACTAAAGTTCTAATAATTAAAATCTTAGAAATCAAATCTGTATTGATGACCTTCTTTTTGCTATCATATTGAAAAAAAAAATCGATTTTCTCAACAATCAAATAATATGTTTTTTTCTTAATTATATAACGATTAAGATGAAAAACAAACCATTCGGTTACCTAGACTTGATACTTTTGACATATTTCAGTTTTTATAGGCTTTTCTATTTTATTTTTAACCTGTTTTTTTTTTAAGTTTCAAAAAAAAAAAACATCATCGCTTGAATATATTATAAACAATATTTTTCTAGTAAACTCGACACGTTCTATTCAACCAGGAGAAAAAAAAACAAAATGGCAAAATAATTTTCTTTTTACTCAATTTTCAAATTTCCGGCATCTTACTTACCAAGTCACGGGATAAACATCACCATAACTAAATATAAAAAATCAAAAATAATTTTAATTAATTAATTGAATAATTTTTTATTACCCAATTGTAGTTATTGTTATAATACCCCACCTATAATAAAGAAAACTATTTAACATATATATTTAATTTTCTCAATATAAAACATACCATAATGCATCAGCATAAGTTTCAAAATGACTATCATTACCTTTTATACTTCGTAATTCATCAGTTTTTTCATCTTTTTCTGCAATATAAACAAGATAACTACAAAAAATTAATGCAAGAAATCCAATATATAATGTTGTAATCAATTCCTTAAAAAAAAAACAAAAAGAAGTTTTAATTCTATAAACAAAAATAAAAACAAAAACAAAAAAAAGATGATCTTTTTTACTTGTCGATGAATATATACAACACTGCCTAATAAACGCCATGTTCCACCATGTCGATCAACATGTAAAACACGTAGAATTTGTAAAAATCGTACACCACGTATAGCTGATGCAGCAAAAGCTTGTCGATCAGCAGCTAAAATAATCATTAATGCTGATGCAATAACAACTAATAAATCTATTTTAAATAATAAATAATTCATTGAATTATATTATCTAATTATTTATTGTCTCTTTCTCTTACCGACAACAGCAATTGGTTTTCGTGCAAATCGAAATCGACCTGATATACCCATATATTTACTTCGACATCCTGCTGACCATAATCTTAATAGATATTCAACACCAAAAAAAAGAACAAGAAGTATTTCAATCCAATAAACATATATTGATAAACGTCTAGAAAATCTTTCTATAGTTGTTAAAACAGATAGAACAAAACCAACAAGCACCACAAGAAATCTAAATTATAAAATATAATTTAATTAATTTTTAATCATTTGACAAAAGTAAAACAAATAGAAGAATACCTATGAGACTAAATCTCATCGATAGAAAAATCTTTTGAAATTGAATATATCAAAACTCATCATTGATTTCCCTAATGAATGATCAATTGAATTTCTTCAAATTCGAATTTATTTTTGGATCTAATCAACTGAAGAATTCAGTAAATTGATTTAAAAAAAAAACATAAAACTACGTCCATGTGAATCTAATGAATTCTATATATTGATACTCTATCAATCATCTCTTAAGTTTATTAAAGAATAAAAGTATCTTTATACTTACACAGAAAAATGATAAGTAAAACATTTGAGACCAGCTGGTCGTTCAAGAAAATTATATAATGATATTTGAACATTCGAATGAACTGTACGTGTATTATTTTTTGGTAAATATGGCATTGGTATATATGCTAAAGAATAATAAGTAGGAAATGTTGAATGACTTAAACGTGCTTTTCCTCGTGTTGAACGATATAAAAATGAAAGACCAACATCACGATCAGGTTTCAATGATCGAGATCCATCATTAATTATTTCTCGTGATAAACGATGATGAGGAAAATGCATTGAAAAAAAAACAAAGGAAAATCCTAATAGAAAAGCAAAAAAAAAAAAAGAAAGAAAGAAAGAAAGAAAGAAAAAAAGAAATTATTCTACTTGTTTTTTCTTTCTTACGTTGTTTTTTTTGTTAATCACAGATAACGATGGTAACAATAATAGTAATAATAATAAAATTGTAACATACAAGAAAGAAAACAAAAAACAATAGTTAATTTTGAGTTGAAACAACAATCGATTGTATTGACCAATATTTTATAAATATCTAAAATAATACTTTGTAGAATTAATTTTAATGTAAAATAGAATATCTAATTTTTTTTTCATAGAATTAATACGCAAAAGATATCAACTACATACACATCAAAAAAATTATTCCATTGTATATTTCTGACGGTTAGTGTCAGATAATAATATTCTCTTCTGTCTTTTCTAATTGATGAGATAAAGAAATTTCTCATTTATTTTCTTATAAAGAGAAGATTCATATTCTTTTCTTTTTTTAATTCAAACTTCAATTTCTTTACTTCTTTCTTTTAACAATGCACAACACTATGAATCTGTTTGTCATTTTTTGCACATATATATATATATATTCATTGTGACTTAGATCATAAATATGGTCGTGAAATATGACAGTAAAAGTCATTCTTTGCATTACGCACAATCAAATTGGAAATTGAAAGACAAAAAAGCTATTAGAAAACAAGATGTTCTGATGAGAACAATATTGCTGAGAAAAAAAAACTGACACTTTTTGTTTTCTTCAATTTAATGTTATTATCATCTGTTCCTCTCATTCTTTATCATACTCATAGGACTGATCTTAATCATCAATGCGTAGACTTGATTATTAAAAATGTACGTGTATTAATTGAAATATTTCTAAAATTAAAAACGATGTTCATTAAATATCCATTAACATGATGATCTTAATCATATATGATGTTAAATTCCTAAGGGTTTAGTGCAAATTTAATGCTCGATTTCTTGTTTTTTACGGATATGTATGTTTTTTTTTTGTGCAAGCCTCTTATAAAGTAAAATATGTTCGATAACTGATTCATTACATTTCTCATTAGTATAACGAATCTAAAAAGTTCAACAAAACAAAATCATTAAATGCGAACATATTTCCAATTCCGCACTATAATTACGTTACTTTTTGTAATGAACAAAAACAAAAACGTACGAAGAAAATACTTATGAGATTATTATTGAATGTAAATTATTTCTATTATAAACAAAATCTTTTTTCCCGGTTTTTATTTTTATAAAATGAAAAGTCTCTTATCATCATCATTATGCATTTAACGACTAAGCTGTTGAATCATGCATATCTATCGATGAGCTTTTTAAACATGCATTGATTTATTATTTTTTTTTTGTTTTTTGATTAATATAAGCAAATAATTATTATTGTATGTAAATAAAATAAAATAATAATTTATCATTTAATGAAATATATATTATTTAATATATTGCATGTTTAACTTTACCGATCTTGTCATAATATTAAAATGCTAATGTCTTTTCTTTTGTTTGATACAAATTGTTTAAATTTTTATATGAATGCATTTCAAGTTTATTTTTAGTAGGATTTAGATTTTAATTGTATTTGACTAATAAGTTCTTTTTTGTTTTCGAATTCTTATCAGATAATTTATTTCTTTAGAATTTTTCTATATAGAGATACAAATTTTCAATTCTTTCTATTTCATACTATCACTTAGTTTATAAGAGACATATATAACAAAATAACATCATTTGTTTGATGACATGTATAAAAATAAAAGCAAAATGAGAAAACATAATTAAATATTCGAATTTCTAGAGAATTTGATGTTCTGTTAGAATAAACAATTAATTCATATTTGATTACTTGTATAATCTTTCAACCCGCATTTACATTGTCTGACAGATACGTATATATTTATTTTTTTTGTGTGTATAGAATGACAGTAACTTAATTTTAAGTCTATCTAACATAGAACTAACAGCATGCATGTCATATAAAACGAAGCAAAGAAAATTTCCGTACGAGATGCATAAGAGAATTTATCTCTTGTCAACTTTATTTTACATAGAGAATATAAAGACTTTCACATAAACAAAAGTCATTAGATTGACTTTGTTGAATAGGCTTTTTTGATAATGACTTATTCTATAACTTTTCATTAAATCATTTGATTTGATTTAAAATTTTACATAAGATATAAAAAGTAACATTCATCAAATATCTTAAATCTTGTTCTGTTTAAGTGCGATTCAAATCATACTTACAACACATAGAGGAATATTTTTCTATAAAATAGCTCCAGTCGAATACACTCGGAAATATTCTTTTCAAGTATAATTTAACTCAATATAATTCAAAGAGTAAAACAATGTATTATGGAATTTTTGAGACTAATGACGTTCTTTACACTTAAGTAGACAAGATTTTTTGAAAATATGTGCATACAGACGAAAACACAATTTTTTCAACGTTAAAACGGATATAAAAAGCATCTAATTGTCGTCAAAACGCTAAAACAATCTCTATTTTAAGCGTCTACATGCACACAAGTACTATTTCTATTGTTCTTGATCGTGTACATGTATAGAAAATCTACTTTATGAGTGTTTTTACACATCAATTAATTGCACAGATGTGTAAACACTCAAAAATCCCAACTCTGATAAGTGTTCCGACAAACATCTTATCATTATGATTGAAGAACTTATTAATAATCATACTAACACTCTTACAAAAAAAAACTCATTTGTACTTTTTCTCTCACATTTTTTACTAAAAACACCTAGCGCTTTAGGAATCGAGAATAGAAAATTACGAGTATGTCAAGAAATGAAAGAATACCGTCAGATAAAATCGTAAATCTGCCATCCCTCTAAGTTACTATTTCAATACGTTATAAAGATAGACCAGGATATGCCGAATATTTCTGTGTATTTTTTTTTTCGCTGAATGCAAAAAAAACTTTTTAAGGACTCAATCGTCTTAGGGTGTATACCATTTTTGGATAATAATTATGAAAAAAATAATTTTTCCTTTTGAAAACTTAATATAAACCTGTCTCACTCCTTACAAACTAATCAATAAACACAATTAAGAGTATGAAAAACCACGTCGATCCACAGAACGAGTATTATTTGATGCCAGAGTTGCGGTCGTATATCGTCATATCGTATACGACCACCGTAAACGATCGTACGCGGTAGTATACAACATTGTTTTCTCATATTATTCCACATACGCATGTCCTATTTCCTTTATCCTCACTCTTCAAGTAATATAAAGACTAATATTTGTGGTGTTCAATCTAGTTTTGGACATCCCACCTTATCTAAGTTAATACTTACTATTTGATTTATCCTTATAATAAATCTAAAAACAAAAAAAAATTATTTCAACAAATTCTAACTTACTGTTCAATTTATTGTTGTAAATAATCTAAAAATAACAAAAAATAAAATAAAATTTATTTAAATAAATTAATACTTATTGTTCGTTTTGCTGTTGATATAAATTTAAATAAAAGATTGTTTAATTTTACAATCACATTTACTATTCATTATGCGTTTGTAACAGATGTAATTATTTTAAAAATTCTTTTATACAAAGAAAGTGACCTAACGTTGAACATGA
>CAJNOL010001470.1:7737-32741 GCA_905250125.1 Rotaria sordida | reverse complement strand
AAAAAGAAACAACAAGTAATTACTATAGTTTTATTTCTTTTCAATATTTCATATAGATTAATTACTAATTATTTTATTCATTACAATACAAAAATGAACAAAGCCAAAATTTTTTACTTCACTGTTTTTATTCTTATTGTCTTTGCATTTATTTTTCATGTTACTGCTATGGGTCATCATCATTGGAAAAAAGCAATTCCAAAGATATCTAATGTAGGTCAATTTAATGAGACAACTATTGGATTATTCACACGATGTATACCTTCGGAAAATAATAAAACAGAAACATGTTTTCCTAATAAATATCCAATGAGTGATAATTGTTTTAATTGAACATTTTGTTTACCAAGAACATCAATTGAAAGTTGTCAATGTGATTTTTTACCATCGACAAAAGGTATTGCAGCATGTACAATAATAGCTTCGATATTTCTTGGTCTTTCAATTATTCTTCTATTTATTCATTCAATAAATGTATCAGAAAATTATTCCATAGGTGTATGTCTTAGTTTTTTTCCATTTATTTTAATTTTATTGGCATTCATATTTATACTTATTGCATTGATTCTTGTTGGAAGTTATTTATCACGAGATATAATGTATGTTGTTCGATTAGCAAATACTGGTATGTAAATCTTAAAGAACAATGAAAAAAAAAAAAAAACTCATAAAATATCAATGATATACAGAATGAAAATAATTATTCTTTCTATAAGATTCATTTTCAAAATTTCGATATAAACAAATTATAAATATTTACGAAAAGTTTTTTTTTTTATTTTAGCTAATGATTTAGATTCACTTCGACAAAGAGCTCGAGATACACACGAAATACGAATCGATTGGTCAACTGCCTTGGAAATCGTTGCCTTAGTTTTAACATTCTTCTCATTTATTCTTTATAGTATCTTTGTTTTTAAAATTGGTCGATCACCATAAAAGAAAACAATAATAATAATAATATAAATTAAGACTAATAATTCATAAAATAAATATATGTACTGAACTTTTTTCTTTTTCTTTTTTTTTTTTTAATGTTACTTTACACATATTGTAGTGTATCACATGCCTTCTGTAACTTTGCTATATTATTTTTGTGTCATGTTCTTATTATTTTCTATGAAAAGAAAAATTTTAAATTTGAATGAAATTATTAATCTTAAATCATAGTATTAAATCATTATTGACTTTTAGTGAATTAATATTGTATTATAATACTTTGGTAAGAGGATCTTGTATACTTATATTTTTTGAAGTCAATATATAGTATAAATCAAGGTTAACAAATATTGTCTTAACTTTATTAAAATACAACTAGATAGAAATTATATTATAGAGAATATTTGGAGTCCTCTGTAAAAGCTGCAAACTTATATAGAGTTGAAAACGAATAGCATATGAATAACGATTTAGAATAGTATTTTTTTGTTTTCAATTGAACTATATATCAGTTTACATGGGCATGAACACCTATGTTTGTTTTATTTTTTTTTTTTACTTATAAAAACTGTTAGCGCAATCTCTGTGGAAGTGAAATTGTGAAATATGTCTTAGATGTTGTTTTATTGTATCTAATTTGAGACTCGTCTCGTAATTATTGTTTTACTTATTGATCCAACAAATGTAATAAGAAAGTAGTTTATATATATATTATAACAAGATGTTACCAATATATACAGTCTTTGATCGTATATCAGCCATATCTGTGATACAATAAATCAATTTTTTGGGGTCATGAAAGAAAGAGGGATCTCGTTAACACAATAACAGTGCTATTAACAAAGGTCATTAGCTCGTCCTATATTATTTGAATTGAACTGAGTTTGTGAAACTCATCGACTAGAATATATTGATATCAATAGCAACACTAATTCAAGAGTTAAAAATATGCAATTAAAAAAATTATCTTTGATGAATTCATTGTATTATCTGTAGAAGAGTAGACAACGATTATTTTGATCAATAAGAAATTGAAGGACAAATCTTGTTGAAAAACAAAAATATTTCGATATAGTGAAACGCGATCGAGATAAATTCAAAATACTGACGAGAGAAAGTTATCAGCTATTCAATCGCTTTTGTATTGAGACTATATGCATTATGTAGATCCAAATGAACTATGAATATTCTGAAAAGAGTTCACGTCCTTAGCTTATTGGTACGAAGATACTTCACTCTCTCAAAAAATATCTGTCATTCAATACAATTTCATATAGAAGAAAAGAAAACAAAGTAAAAACAATACCTTCTCTTTTTTTTCTTCTCCTCTATACAACTATTAGTCTCTTGTGTTTTCAATTTCATGCTATTAATGTCCTGTTGTGCTGTTTAAATCTATATTTACAATTCAATTGTTCATTCGTGTTTATAAATCAATTCTTAGTATGTACTCACTGGGGAGAAAAAAAAAGAAGGAGATAAGGTTGAACACATAAACAAGTATGTCTACATACGAATTCGATGACTATTAATTTATTCATTAAAAGAATATAGTACATTTTTTTTTAAATGCGTCATATCTGTTAATTTTATTCTTGAAATTCAAAGAAATTGGACACTCTTACATTCACTCAATTGCATGAAGTGACAAACTCTAACACCAATCTTAGTTTTTTTTTTTTGTTGTTATTGTCATGTCGGCATATGAATCATAGAAAACAAAACCATAACAGAAAAAAAAACGTTACATCATCGATAAGTACTAGTTAATTGAGAAATGTGTTTGTTTGATCAACTCAGCAGGTTAACTGTTAAATAATTGATTGATCTATGTATATACATACATACATAAATATATATATTCTGATTTATTACTATATTACACCTGGAAATAAAAGAAGCGTATCAAACAACAAATCAATCGGATGATTGTTTCTATAGAAAAAGAAAACAAAAATACAGTTTATGAAAAAGTCTCAAACAAGATATTGACACCTGTAATTGATGAACATGATTTTCAAATAACAATTAATCACATTTAAATAAATTATTTTATTATATCTTCTTGAATTTAAAGAGTTATAAAACTATCGGCAAAGATTATAACATCTGTTTATCAATGTTCAATTTACTGCTAGAGCTACTAGGTATACATATTGATTAGTTTGACTGATAACGATATGATTGTTTTAACACCTATATGAATTTTTTTTTTTTTTTATTTATTGAGTGAGTATAGGTAATTATAAATCAGTCAGAAAATTAATTCATTCGTTTTTTTTTTTTTTGCTTTATGAACTTATTGAATTTGATAACAAACACAATTGAAAATAAATCTAGATAAATAAATTTCGAAACTACTATATTATAATGACAGATTTTTACTTTTTCTTTTTTTGTCTAATAAACATGTAATCTTTTTTCGATCAATATCTAAGGCGTTATAATTTCTATTCATAATGACGACAATCATGAGATAAACTTCTTCTTGTCAAAACATCTCGAGGTCACATAATCTATCATTTCTTTTACATAAGAAAAAGAGCAATAATTATTTTTTTTTTTATTGACGAAGACTAGTCCAATTAAAAATAATGAGTCTTATTTTTTCTCTCTCGTGTGACACTTGCTTATTCATTCAAGCATAATAATAATAAAAAAAAAACTTATTGCATCAGATTTATATTCTTCATGGTAATAATCATGAAATGAATTTCTTGCGTGCAAAAGACACTTACATCATTTTCTTAACTTTCTGCTTGTTGATTTTTCTTTTCATACAATAATCTTATTGTCAGTGCGAACACTTTCTTTGACAAAAGATAAAACTAAAAAGATATCAATTTCATTTAGGAACTTAAGAGAGAGTCAATGTTGACCTCAACTAAATGAAATTTTCTTTTTCTTTTTTTTATTTCAGAGACAGTTGGTCATTGAAAATTAGCATTTATCTTTTCCTAAAGGATGAAAGGATGAACCATGCGGCATTATTTTGTTTTTTTTTCCATTCGAATAGAATTATAATAAAAGAAGAGAATGAGTATCATCTCACTATTGTGCTTTTTCATGGGCGGTAGAACACGCACACACATGCCATTTTTTTTTTCTATTCATTTGATAAGTTGACCAACACGCGACATTGATCATCCTACTTGCGATTTGTTTGATCTTTAATAGCTTATTTGATGGTTGACTCATCAAAAAAATAGACACATAAATAATTCCTTTAGGGTAACCTATCAAAACAACTAAACCATTACTAATATACAAGTCAAATGAACAAACTAGACTGTTCAATCAATTATCATCGTATAATTAAAGGATGACTCGGAACACTCATGATAAGAGAGATAGAGAGAGATGCTGCCGATGATTGTCTCTCCTTCTGGAAGTTAACATAGGTACAGAGTTGTTGAGTTTCAGAAGCACAGTGCAGCGTCATATGGCTCCTTCCATAGGTTGCATCTCTGAGAATAGGGATATGGCATTCATGGAATGCGCATATTCCTCATATTTATTCATAACTGGGAGTTAGAGAAAATTATAATATTAAAAAAAGATTTATGGTCATGCTTCACTGCTGTTTTTCTCGTTTTTTTCACAATAATTATAAGCTCATTTTTTTTCTTTCTCTCCTTAAGAGTGTAAAAAAATTAGTCTAATCATTAGCTCATATCTCACACGTGCCAATCGACAATTTTTTTCTCTCCTATTCAATTCTTATTGGTCATTCACAACGAGAGAGAGAGAGAGAGAAAAAGAATATACATATATATATATATATATTTATTCAAGGACGAACATTTTCGCTGTTATACTCTATTATTTTATACATATACTCAAATCAAGGTGAACTATTGTAGTATATCAAATGCCAACAAAAATTCCTCAAGAAGAAGAACAACAACAATTAAAACAACTTGAACTTGAAATACAATATCATGAAAGTGTTGAAAATACAAATGATCAAATATCAACAATAAAAAAATCTTTTATATCAACATATGAACCAATAAAAATTCCTAAAAAACGTGGTCCAAAAAAAAAACAAATGACACCATCACGTGTAGCTCGTTTTAAAGTTCGACGTATAAAAGCAAATGGTCGTGAACGTGAACGTATGAAAGATCTTAATCAACAATTAGAACGTTTACGTGAAACTATACCTTGTTTTTCATTATCACAAAAATTATCTAAAATAGAAACATTACGTTTAGCAAAAAATTATATTGAAGCATTAACACAAATGATATCAAATAATCAAATATTAGATAATGTACAGTTTGCTGAATTACTTTGTCAAGGTTTATCATCAAATACAATAAATCTTGTTGCTGCAACACTTTCATTAAATCCAAGAATATTACAACAAGATACAAATAATAATCATACAACATATTCAACAAATATAATGACATTAGATGATACATATATGTTATCATCAATACATCCACGTGTAAATAATCCATTAGAATTTATTAATTTAAAAAAATTAACAGAAACAAATTTACAAACAAGTGAAAATGAAGATGATAGAAAATATAATCATTCAAATAGTTATGATTATGGTTCATCATCATCTTATTGTGGTGATAGTAGTAGTATAGAAGATATTAATTTAACAAATGAACAACAATTTATGTTTACTAATGAACATTCATTTTATTATTATCCTACACATTATTAAGTTTTTTTTTTGTTTTACTTGTATTGAAAATATAATTTATTCTAAAAGGAATAAAAAATAATAATAATAACATTCCATTGTATATTGTTTCTTTATTTTTGTTTTCATAGTGGCCATAATAAAAAAAAAAATGATTAGATTATCAAAATATAATAACACTTAATGTGAAATATTATTTAAGTATTTTATTCGAAATTATTTTGATACTAGTCTTCAATGACATGATTTTCTTTATTTTCCTTTAAGCAATAAATTCTGATGAGATATGATATGAAGCGTGTCTATGTATATAGAAAGGTGTGATTCATATCTCATGATTTTTGTATTGTTCCGTCTTATTATTCACATTACATCACATCGATGTGATGATCATCAAGCATGAAATATGAGCATACGCGAGGTGTGAGTTAATCAAGAAAAGTCATTCGAATAAAACTAGATTATAATTTTGTTTTTTTCATTGAACAGATGGTTTATGTCGTTGTCTCTTGTATATGGGGTGTGGCCAGTCAGTCTGAAGCTCCAATTTTTATTTACTTATGTAGTTTCAGCCAGATATTAGAAAAATGTACTTTTTTTTATTATTATCCAATCCAAAATAAAAGGCGAGTTACCATTTTTCGAATAACTGTTGATAGGAAAGAGATAGAAAGGTCTGGTTTTCACCATTCGAAAGAATGATGTCCGGACCATCGATCGGTATAGAACTCATTAAGATAATGGATGGTTTTTTTTTTATAGATACCTTTGGATCAACAGTTATTTCTTTGCGTATTTTCATCAATTTTCTCTATAAAACCAATTAGTTTGATAGCGAAAAAAGGGTGTGGTTGTGAGTGTAAAGAATTCGTAGTCACTCCAAGAAAGAAACCTCATGGACATGAATTTACCGATGAAGTATTAATAGAGAAAGACCGGTTATTGAAAATATCAATCGACGTCTCAAAATCTATGCTATTTTGAGTAGTGTTTACTGAGAAGCTATTGATGATTTTCATAAAATAACTAAAATCGCACAAGTTATTCTTGATCTATGTAATATGTACTTGAATAAACATCCTATTCGTAAATAAATAACATGATAAGTTGTATGTTCTGATTCACTACTTGGTAATAAAACTCTCTAACTGATATTTAATGTTGATTCAAATTTCTTAGTAAGGCGACTAATGTATGTTAATAAATTAGATGTAAACTATCTTTAACGAAATAATAATAAGAAAACATTCGGCAACTCTGATTCATAATTGCTTTTTACTTCATTGCTTCTATTCTATTAGTAATAACTAGGCAATTTATTACATCACTTACACTACATGAGAAGAAGCTTGCGCCAAAAATATTTCGATAATTGCTATTTCTTATGGACAGAATTCAAGTGTTCAACAGGATTGCACATAAAAAAAAAGAAATAGTGTAATGATATGTATATTTTTTTTTTGTTTCATTTGGATTAGAATGATATAACTTGAGTATTCAATAGAACTAAAATCTAATATTGATCGCCTATCAATTTTCCTATTCGTTGAGTGATTACGTGATCGATTGGTGATTTTTAATGTATATTATCGACGACAAACTTCAAAAGAACGAATCATATACATTTAAAGTATTCAGTCTATACATGTCACAGATAAACCTATGTTCGGTTTGTGCCTAAGGCAAGGTGACACGCGTACTCATCATTAAGATCGATGATAGAAAGAGAATCTTTGATCTTTTGTATGCGTGATCAGATGTGTACATTTGATAATTGAAGACAAATAATGTGTTTTTGTTTTCGTTGATGCTTTATTATATACTATCTAATAATTCTTTCTGATGTTTTTATCTATTCAGAATAATGTATCAACACATTGGTGGACAACTTTCACGTTATGTACAGTACCACCAATCATAAAATTATTCCATGGTAAATAAATAAACAAGATATACCCATCGTCCAAAAATTGGAAACTCAAGGAAATTAAGTGGGATTCAGTGTTTAGAGCTTCTAAATTGAAATTGTATGTGTCAGTCTTAGAAACTCTTGTAATGAGCTTGTATCCCAGTGTTTTAAGCCATTATCATTATAGGATGCTTTGAATTTCACTTCAATTGCTGTTCAATTTTCAATTTCTAGATGGTCAGTACTATTAATCATAAAATGTTTTGGTAAAATCTAATCTTGTTCTCGATAGATTGATACGATTTTAAAATCTTTAACTTACTGATAAACTAGTTTTTGACAATACATGTTGACTGTCTTTCCTATTTTAAATTGAAAACCTTTTCAACTTCAATGAATCGAATTAAATTGTCCTGCTTCGTCTTTTTATTAAGCAATCGGTTGATCGATAAGAATTTCTTCTTTTGAATTATAATTCCATTCAGGTTAGAGAGGAATCTGTTATATATTACTAATAGTTAATTATTTATCTATTTCATTATGTATTCATGTTTTATTTTTACCATGCAACATGGTTTTGTCTTGTTTTTTTTAAGTTTCATTCAAATATTTTTATTTATTACGTGCAGTCCGATAGCGTTTTCTTCATTTTCTTGATTCTAACGATCGAACTCTCTCGTATCTTTCTATTAATCAATTACGTTACAAGAGAAATACTTGTCAAAATAAGAAAAAAAATGTTTGGAATAATCTTTATTCTTTTTTTATTAACATGATCTCTTAGTTAAAGGGAGATTGTTAGCGTAATTGAGCTGTCCGGAGATTGAAGAGATGCTATTTAATATTGTCAATTGATAAGACAACATTTAGATGTACAAAAGAAATTAAACACAAACAGAAGTGAACGTTAAAAAGTTTAGCAAAAAAATAAGCAACAATGAACAAGATTTTCAAACATAAAAATTAAAAGAAAAAGAAGAGAAAAATATTTTCTCTCGTTCTTTATTTTTTTTTTTATTAGGCATTGAATTGGTTTGGTTCATATAACATAGAACTGAGACTTGTAGTCAGCTCATAGCTGCAATTTTTGATTTCAACCAATTTGATTTAGTGTTATCCGTTAGACATAAAATTGACACTGCAATAATTAGAAGTTATTCATTTCATGGTTTTAGGTAAATTCTGTGCACTTCCATATAATTTCTTGAGATTTTCCTGTTTTCTGCTTATATTTTATGAAGAGAAAACAAGCTTAACGGTTTGCAAAAGGAGAATTGATATAGAACTAAAATTTTCATCATTTTAATAACAAAATAAGATAAAATTCTATATTATTTATTTATTTTTGTAAAAAATCTTGAAACAAAAATATATTTTCTTTTGCTTTTTTTATAATTTTTATGTAATTGATCGAAATATAAAATCGAATATTTTTTGTTAGGCCTTTTAATAAAAATTTTGTTTTCTATTATTTTCAATATTAATTTCAATAAATATTTCGGTGGTGAAGCCTAAATCTATGTAATTAAATTATTTGACTTATTTCGTATTGATAATATCTTCTCACAGATTATTTTAGTATTAAAATTTTTCTAACTACACAATATAAAGATAAGCATAAACATTTTGTGATTCGTTTGTATAATTTCATGTATATCTGAGTAAGTCTCGATTAGTCAGTCAAAAAGCACTAATTTCGTAAACACTTCATTGAATAAATGTAGTATCGTATGTCATCCTTCTTTTTGCAGAGAATGGTTAATAACTATTAACTGAAATGATTGAGTTTCATAATCTGAATTCTACTTTATTTTAATAATTCGAATTCATTTTTCTCATTTTCAAGTATCGAGACAGTTTAAACGAGACATAGAATGAATTCTTTTCAGAACAATGTTTAAAATACGAAAGTACCGATAAATTTTCAAGTTTATTCTAGTTGCGCTTTTGTATCGATTGATTTATGGATTTGAACTAGATAAATAGTTTCCATACTTGTTTTTCTACAATAAATGCTCTGACATCGTTGAAGAAAATTGAGTCTTTATCTTAGAATACTTTTCATGATTATTATATAATTTATTAAGATTTTATACAACAATCACCTTAGTACCTATGTAACAAACATATTTGTTTGATGATAACCGCTTAAAACTTTGCAGGAAAATTTCATTTTACGACAATTCTTTCAGTTCACATCTTAATAAAAGTAAAATGTAAAACAATCACGACAATTCATTGAAAGTTGTTTTATATCATTACTAACTAGAAGTTAAATCAATATTGAATCGTTGTATTCGATCATTGCTACAATCGACAACATAGATATTGCCTTCGCGGTCAAATGATAAGTCCTCAGGATGATAGAATTGATTTAATTGCTTTCCTTGGTTATTTCCACCAACAACAACAGTACCTTCTTTAGCCTCTTTTGACCAGGGGATTATTCGATTGTTCTCACAATCTACCACATAGACAGTACCTAACTGATCAACAATTACTCCACGAGGACAAGATAATTGAGCTAGACCATTTCCTTTACCTTGACCACCAGCAACAACAATTCCTTCTGTTGCACCTCTTATCCATTTCATCACACGATAATTCTTCTCGTCTGATATATAAACTGAATAATATTGATCGACAAAGATGTAACTAGGACAATTGAGCTGATTGAGATGATTACCTCGTCCATTAACACCTGCTACTACTGTTCCACAATTATCTCCTATTCTCCATCTTCGTACTTCATGGGTCTTGCAGTCAGAAACATAAAAACATCCATCATCATCCATTGCTAGTCCTGCGCATCGAACATTGGAGCTGATTATTTGTCCATTTGTGGCATTGTGACGAGGCCATAGCATCACTCGCTTGTTTCCTTCATCGCAAATAATGAGACAATTATTCTCTTTATCAACAACAACATCTTTTGGATTATTTAACTGATCGACTCGATCTCCTGGTCCATTTCCGCCAGCCACGATTCGACCATTTGTTGCTCCATACTTCCATTCTAGAATGCGATGATTAGAAGTATCAGCGATATAGATCATTTGTTCATCGTCATCAATACATATACCCCATGGACGATCCAATTGATGTAATCTATTCCCTCTTTCATTATCTCCAGCAACCGTGATACCATTTTGTAACCATCTTGTGTTGGCATTAATTTCCATCCAACATGATGATACTACAATAGAAGAAAAATTTATAATATTGAAAGTCTTGCTTTTTTCTTTGCGATCAACTTCGACATAATTGTGAGAAAAAAATTTTCTTTACATACGACAAGAGTGTTTCATTATTCAAAGTTCATTATACAATGCTTCTATAGTCAAATCATTAATAATACTATAGATTATTTTCTACTCAAGTTATCATTGAATTTGGATGTTTCTGATTATCAAATGTAAGGTATTTATGTTTTTCTCAACTCTTATCAGCTAACTTTTCTGGAAAAGTTCCCTCTACTTTTATTTTATGAAAAGTGCAACTTAGCTTGACAAATTTTGATGAAAAGAAGATCATTTCAACTCCCACGTTGTTACTCTTTCCATAAGTTTTTCATTCTTTTTGAAATTTTGACAAGTTGAAAACGAATTGAAATATCACAAGATAATAACTTGATTAGTCACAATAAAATACAGCGAATTTATTTTCTTGATCATAATGCACTATGAAACGTTACTGCTGTAACAGCTTTCAATAGAAATAGATTCAGTGTAAAAATTTACTTAATCGATACGAATCAACTAGACCTGATATTTCAGTCAAATATAATCATTAAAGAGGAATTTTTTAAAATGGTATTAAGTGACATGCTCCGAATATATCATTGCCAATGATTCAACTCATAAGAATCGTTTCGTTACAAGTAGTTGGTTTTTCAATTCTGTTGTTTTATACATCAAATTGATTTTAAGAAAAAAGAAGTCTATTCAAATCCTGTATTACATTCAATATAGTTTTATGTAAGGATTAAGGACTTCTAAAGTTTTATCAATAAGATGCAATTGTTACTATGATAAATTTCAAGATATGAGTTCCTCGTAGATGCCTCTACTATCCCCGATAAGAGTATACATATCAACAACACTTACTAATTGATATATCAACATAAATTTTGTTTATAAGTGATCTTGAACTTTGTCGAATTGTCATCTTTGATAGTTTGTTAAGTTCATCAGTTAGCTGAATAAGCTGGTTTATCCATCGATATAAGTCTGTTTCAACAAAATCATTATCTTGACGATTTTGTCTCAATTGATCAGTTAATTTATTCAACTCAATTTCTATACCAGTAATATGTTTAGCTGTATATTTTAGTAATAGTTTTCTTGCTTCATCTGCTGTTTGTCGAATTTTATCAATTGAATTACGTTCCCAATCATTAATTTGTTGTAATAAAATGTCATTTTGTGATTCTGATGTTTGTTCACTTAGTGTTTGTCGAAAGAGATCACGAGTTACTTCAACTTCATCTAATTGTTTATTTAACTGTTGACGATGATCAACGAAATGATTATAACAAAAGGTTTTCGAACAACCTTCACATTTCGATACTCCTTTTACTTTTCGACATGTCTCACAGAGATTTCTGTTAGTTGTCGTTGTTGCCATGTGTTGAATATGCGTTTGATAATGGTGTGTGTTGAGAAATCAAAAAAAGAAAAAAGAGAATAGAAAAAAAAACAGTATTCTTTTCATCTTTTTATGTCAATAAAGATCGCAAAAAATAAATCATTAGGAAAAAGTGCAAGTGAAAGAGAAAGAACGAAAAAAGATGTCGTTTTACACAATATTTATGCAAGTAAACCAACAGCCATGATAACCAACCTCCTCATTCCCCATCAAAATGTGGTTCCGATTTTCAACAAGACAACATATCTGTCTCAAATTAGCTCTGCAGTATCTTTGATCTCTACGATTATCGTGTTCTTGTGTCGAACTTTGTAATTGATTTTAATCAGCGCTGGCATAGAACTTTGGCAATCGATAAGGGACGCAGTAAAGACGGCAATGCCTAATTTCAGATCATATCTAGAAAGTGTCTTTTAAAACGCACTCCGAACACAAGCAAAATCTCTTTAACTCTTTGTCAGCTATCAATGTAAGTCGACGTCTTTTCAAATCAGGAACAATCTCTGAAAAGCATTCAACGTAATCTGAATAGAATTCATAAGAAGGACAAGATAGATTCATACAATGACGGATTACAACGGAATACTAGGCTGATGAGTACAATCATGAGTGATCGATGCTACAAAACGAAATAGAATAGTGGCTTTTTTTCGTCCAACATACTTTCTTAAAGAAGTCTCACTTCATAACCTACTCCATCGGTGCTTTGATATGCATAGATACTGCATAAGGATCGTTCTAAAATCAATTTCTATGTTGTTAATCGGATGTTGATCAATTCGGCTTAGATATATCACTCGACAGCAGATTTTTCTATTGGAAAAGTCATCGATGAAAAGAACTTTCTTTTTATTAGTCGTCGTCGCTCGTCTGACAACTCTGCATCGACAGTCAAAATAATCATAGCAGTTTTCTGGATAAAAAGTTGACGGTTGCGCGTTTGTCTTCCTGCACTACGATTACATTGTTATGATGAAATAACAAGAAGGAAAAAGCAAAGCAACACTTGTAATGTAAATACTCGACGAACAAAATGACTCATGATGGAAAAAACCAACATGCACACATATTTATGCTGGCTGTTCCTAAAATATTGCTTCTTTTCCTTTTGCAATTGAGAAAATAAAACATTCAACATAAGAGAGTAGTATTTACTACGCACGTATAGTTATTGATGGAATCTCTCACAAAAGCCTTCTTGAGTGCGCTGTCTGGTAAGTGACACAAAGACTGGATTTTCGATGGAATCAAATTATTTCTTTTGATTGAAGAACATAACAAGGAGACTGTGGATCAATACTGTGTCATTCGTTGGTCGGATGATAACAGCTTGGAAGTTGTTGCTCAAAAATATATTCAAGCCCCATCCCATTCCATTCAACCCTATCAAGTGTACACAATTAAGATCAATGGTACACAACGTCGAGGGATTGTGATCTCCAAAGGTACAGAGACTTTATGCAAATTCCGAGTTGTCTACATAAATTTTCTCTCTAGGAACGAAACGAGATTGTGAAATGCTTCATTACAATGTCACTCCCCAAACTCTGACGGCAGGAATCGCAACAGCAAACAAGAGTAAGATAATGTGCGATGTTTATCTAAATGAGGTAACGTTTTTCATTTCCATCAGAATCACCACAAAGAACAGCAATCGCTGATGATGAAATCTTTCACACCACTGTATCAACTACGTCTAAAAGTCAGTCGGGTACGACAATTTCTTTTTTGTGATACCGATTTCGAAAGAAAAGCAACATGTCTAAAACAATCGATTTCAGATACGGAAGATGACACGTCTTCTGATGCTGTTCGGATGGCTGTAATGCTACAAATCCTAAAATTACTTCTTCAGAGCGTAAACAACAGTGATGACGATGATGGAAATGAAGTGCATGATATCATGTGTGATGCATGTGGAAATAGTTCAGTACGCAGCGATCGTTATAAATGTTTGCAATGTGACGATTTTGATCTATGTGCTGGATGTTTTGAACATCGTACCGAACCCAAACAGCACAAGAGTGGACATTTACTCGTTCACTTCCGTTTGCCAAACGAGCTCTTCGGTCGAGCTGTAACCAATGACGACATAACCCTCGAGAAACTTAAACAATTCTATGCTAAAGAAATGCATGAGTCGGTCATCTGTGATGGATGCAACAAATCCAACCTTATCGGATTACGTTTCAAGTGTGATTCGTGTCCAGACTATGATTTGTGTGAAAAATGTGCGACGACGGGTGTCACAACAAACGATCATAAGTCGACGCATCCATTGATTCTTACTTCTCGTCGAGTAATCGTACAGATACCTGTGGACGACATTGAATTGGGTGAAAAATTGGGAAGTGGTGCTTTTGGTAAGTGTCATCTACTTTTCGATTAGTTAGACACTTGACTTTTTTTTTCAAGGCTCTGTCTACAAGGCAAGATGGGTGTCAAAAAATCGTCCAGTGGCCTGTAAAATAATCACCGTGCCTGATACTAACCAGACTCATGCTCTAGAAAAGAGTTTTTTCAAGGAATTGTCTGCCTACATGGAATTGTCAGGTGGTTACATTCTCAAAACCTATGGATATGCCATGACTCGACAGAGTAACAAAAGAACCTACATGATTATCACAGAATTTATGGCACGTGGCAGTCTATCAAATGTACTTAAGAACAAAGGCAAAATATCTCTACGTCGAAAAGTCCATATGGCTACACAGATTGCTAGTGGAATGCGAAAGATTCATGAACATCATATGATTCATCGAGATATTCGATCGGATAATATTTTGGTCAATCAACAATATACCTGTAAAATCGGTGACATGGGTATTGCACGTGTTGTAGATCCATTCAATCAACATACACGCATTGGCTGTCAGCCTTTCATGCCACCAGAATTTCACAGTGGCACCTACGATCAAAAACTCGATATTTTTACGTTTGGTCTAACCTTAAATGAACTCTTTACTGAAACACAACATATCTTTCAATTCTTGGGTAAAGAGAAGATTGCCTTTCAAGAAGCGAGTCCGATCTTTCAAGATCTTATCGCTCGATGCACGGCCCATGATCCGAAGCATCGACCAGCGGCGATCGAAATTGAAAAGACTCTAGAATTGTATGCTCAAGGTTTTGATATGATCATCCTGAAGAAAAATCTTGGCTATATTCGCTTATCTACTGAACAAAAGAATCAAGTTTTCATCAAATTCTATGAAAAATTCCACAAACCAGCAACGGAATTCATTCGAAAGAAATTTCCAGCAAAATTTTTAGAAGGACCAAAGTCTATAGCTGGTGTGCGAGTTAAACAGGGTGGCAATGATGAACAACAAATTAATTGTCCTATACAATAGATTGGAATGATTTCGATTGATGTAGGTTTGATATTCACTTCGTGCTGTACTCTGAAAAGAGCACTGAATTATTCGAATACTTTTGCTTTCGGGCACCTTTTTTTTCAATGAAATAAAATTGTTGTATAGTCTCAAACTCTGTTTTGAGCTTGATCCAGGCCAGTCAATTCTTATAATGTCTGTAACAAAATAATTTGAACGAATAAAGTCAGAAAGCGATTATTCATTGACTCATCAGACGTCATATGATGAAAATACTAGATCACTTAACTTTCAAAATATATAAATAGGAATGCACTAACCAAATTGATGCAATTCGCATTAAATCATTGACAGTTTATCCAAACATCCAATCTCAGATACCAGAAGCGTCTGTAAAAGCTGCGCACACTCACGAACATTACCAAAGATAGAGTTCGAAGCAAATATTAAACGAACACCCATGTTCGACTGCATTATTTGTTTCCAAATTAAATATAACTTTTTTTAGTGGGAACGCATACATGCACATTTACATTGATCTTTAATTATACAAGATCTTTTACAATTTGATATGGGTTGCTTATAATCTTAAGGATTCAAATCGGATCAAGCAATGGGATTTATTTGCACATATAAGAACACATAAGAACAAATTTTACGTGAGCACGATTTCTCCGAAAAAAAAATTATGATACGAAATCGATTTAATCTGGTCGTGATTTTGGTTTAGCATAGTCCAATTGAATCAATGAGATTTTTCTTTGTTTGATAAAGGAATCAAGCGCGAACGCTCAGTTCACTGTAAAAAATAATCTACTCGAGAAAATTCTCGCTGGTGTCAGCGCTGTCTATGTGCAATGGCAGAACCTCGGCCAGGGACTTTTTTCTTTTTGATCAAGAAAGTTCCAGTAGCAAGTAAGTATGCTCTTTCAGTGATATCATTCAACTTCTTATACTTTTACAAATACCAAAACTTGCATAGTTGCGATCTTCTCAATGCGAGTTACTCATTATTTTGTTTTCCTCTTGCACAATTACTCTTTTTTTGTTCTGTTATCTGAGTGTGTTGAAATTTTCATAGTCGATATTGGAAGAATAGAAAACAACAACTGATAATAGAAAACTCGAGCATTGTAATGAATCTTCCATTCAAAGCTTTTTTAAATTTACATTGATATGAAGTTATTAAAATGAACGTCCAAATAACATATGAGGAAAGAGATCGAACTCTCTTAGATGTTTGCTATGAATATTATCGTTCTTTCCATATAATTTTAATGGGTAAGTTAGATTGGATTGTTCATCTTCATTAACTCTACTCTGATCAACTGTTTAGTTTCATTTTCATAACAAATTATAGCATTGGATAAACAACTCAAAATTAATGACGGCTGACACGAACAATTGACAGGAGTCTATGGACTCTCAATACTACAGATACATTATTTCTGAATCGAAGCTTCAGGAATTGGCACATCCATACCGAAGACATCATATGTTCAATATGCAGAACTACAAATTTCCGTCAGTGATCCTTACCAACATTGATCAACTTTGAATATTTTATCTGATGCAATAGTTTGATTTTTGTTTTTGAATAATTAACATAGGTTACAGAATTTATGGATATTGGTTGGATTTTCTCTCAAAAAGTTGTAAATTTCGACTAATGCTTGTTTTAAGATTCGATGAAATCTTAAAATAGGTTCGTATAGAGCAATCAAAATTGATCAAAGATATCATAAAAAAACTGACAAAATCATGAACTCTCAATACTAAAAAAAATGTTATCTTTGAAATCACGGCTAATATTTTTTCTCTATGGAATAATATGTAACAGAAAGTAGCTTGCATGAAAACAAAAATTCAAGTGAGTTAAATTGACATCATATTGTATGCAATAAAATCATGTCTGATGAAAAGAATTCAATGTTCTCCTTAATCAAGACAAACTGGGCTTCTAATATTTTCAAAAAAGTGTACATTCTAGTCAAATATTGGATAAATAAAAATGTACTCAGACTATTTGCAAAATGATCTATAAAAGTAAATCATTTGACTTATCTCATATTGATAGTATCTTCTTAGAGATTTTTTTATTAGTGGAATTTTCCTGATCACGCAACATAAAGATAAGCATTAAACAACAGGTGTTTTTTTCAAAAGAAACTGATCTGTTGCAATATGTCTTTTGAAAAGCTCACAGAGATCAGACAAGTTCAATTTCGGCCCGAATCGAATCGATCCCAGCTCTGACAGTTAACTTGAACTTATGAATTTTAACTGTCGTAAATCTAAGAAGGGCACAGTTCTCAAAAAAAAAGTCGGCTCATAGAACTGTCAAAAAAGCGTGAATTAGTTTCACATACACCTTATTGAAGAAATGTAGTACTCTGCAAAGAAAGAAAAAGCACCACACAGAACCTGCTCATTGCATATCATTTTATGAACCTTTTAACCCTTTGAGTACCGGCGACGTGAATTCGCGTCCTGATAGTTTAGGGTCTGAATAACTTTAGAAAACATGATCGTTTGATTATTTTATGATATGAATTACATGAATATTTGCGTTTAGGATATTTGTACGGTTAAGACTATCTGTACCTAGTGATGAATATTGGTTGTTCCCTAATATTTCTATCGACCACTATGTGATTCAATGAATTAGAACATAAGTCATTGGACAACATTTTCCAAGAAAGAATAATCGTTATCAACAGAATTTTTCATATTAATACAGTCATTCAAGAGTGTTATCTATAGTAAAGGATCTGATCAATTGATCGCATTTTTCTTCGCGCATTGAATCGACAGAGATTCAACTAAATTCAAGAAGAAAATGTTACGTTTGTGCCAATACTGTGAGAAGAGCCAGATCAAGAAGAGATACTTCGTATGAATCCATTGAATGTGATGTAGGATTGTGTCTTATGGATTGTTTTAAAGACTATCACACTCTACAAGCATTTTAATTCATGTACTTTGTGATATTTTTTGCGAAATAAACGTTAGTTTGAAATTATAAAAATTTTTATTATGTAAAAATAATCCGGTACTCAAAAGTTTAAGGAAGACGAAACCAAACATTCGCATCTGAATTTACAATCACCGAATATGATTATGCCAAATATATGAAGCATAATTATCATGTTTACCTCACGTCCAAACCGCTCAAGTTCACTTACACAAGCTTCGGTGTGACTTTGAAAGGTGGCAAAAAACGAACTGTTTTCACCACACATCGCTACTACAACACATTAATTCAAGATCTCGAAAATTTCCCTTGTTACAATAGTCCAGATTGACACTTCCACCTTGACCTACAAATAAGAAAGTAATAAAAATCTCACATTCTTACTCTTACACGAAACTTACAGCTTTTGTTTGACAGTTCGTCTTGGAAAAAGCAAGCTAGGAAGCAGAGAATCAGCACAAGATAAGTATTCATTTTTATAAACTGACAACTGGCAGTGACCCAGTTGTGTTAAAATGAAACAACATCTTAAGCCGTCAAAACTATATCAGTATTTATTTTTGATTGTTAAACGAGAAAGTGCTTTTGAGATCAAGTAACCAGACAAAGCAAATCGATTTTCACCCAATTTATTTCATGATACTCATATTGTTAGCAATGTAATTGCTTTAATTTTGATATATAAGAGATAATTTATACTAAGCAAATATGCTCTAAACAATTAACCATACAGAATGTGAGTGTAGATGAGGTAGTGTCTTCTTTTACCCACACCCTGAATAGATAGTTAGTAGACAGTCCATGATGCATTCTGATTACGACATGTTTTATTTTAGTTTGTATCGAAAATGAGGCACTGCTTCATATAAATGCAAGAATATTATTAAATGAAATAAAAAAAATACTGCTCGCGCAGATCGATGTCGCCATTAACCCACTTTGTTGCGTCATCGCAACATGCATTTCATCCGTGTTGACTGCTTGCCTTTTGATAAGCTTGTCATGAGAAACTATAGCAGCGGTAGTATAGAACATGATATTTGTTTTGTTCTGACACATTCTATACGAAATGGAAAGTAAAAGAACAAACGTATGTGTAAGAACGAAAATAATCACCTGCACTACACAACCATTAAACATATTTCTTTTATCTTGTATCTTTCAAAGGGAGTGACGAAATATTTTTCTTACTATGAGTCAGACCGATGTTAACGGTAGTTGCGTTAATAGCAATGTGAAAGAGTTAAAATTTAATTTAAATAAATCCATACAAGTGTATAAAATAATGATTCATACAGATACGCGATTGATTAAAAATGACTTAATTTTTACTATGATTGATATGAACGGTCAAAGACAATCTTTTTTATCACCTGTATCTGGTACAGTTACTGAATTGTATGTTCATGAACTGGATACTCTTTCGTATGGTTCAATCATTCTTGAATATGAAGAATGTCGACATACGATTACTTTTAAAAATCTGTGTAGTGATTGTGGTATCGATTTAAATCAATTGAAAAATGCTTTGTCAGCATTAAAATGTACAAAATCTGTCATATCAATGGAACCTTCATTTCCAACAGTAAAAATTACTGCAGAAGAAGCTTTGAGATTCGATAATGAAGAGCGTAATTATCTTCTTCGTAAACGTAAATTGCATTTATTGGTTGATCTCGATCAGACTCTGGTTCATACGACAAATTCTAGAATTCACTATCCGTCTTCATCAGATGTGATTGCTTATCAACTAAACACTCCAACATCACAAACATTCTATACGAAATTACGTCCAGGTGTCCAAGAATTTCTGACAAATCTTCGACCATTCTATCAATTTCATATAGTTACTTTTGGTGATCGACCGTATGCACATACTATAGCTAAACTAATCGATCCAAATGGAACATTTTTTTCCCATCGAATCTTATCGCGCAATGAATGTCTTAGTTTGACAGATAAAACAGCCAATTTGAGTAGTCTCTTTCCTTGTAGTGATTCGTTAGTCTGTATGATAGATGATCGTGACGATGTTTGGAATTACGCTCCAAACCTAGTTCATGTCAAACCGTATATATGGTTCAAAGATGTTGGTGATATAAATGCTATCCATCTTCCATCATTATCAATCTCTCATTCCCAAATGGTTTCATCAATTAGTGAACAGATCGAGAATAGCGAAGACAGACAGCAATCAAGTGAAAAACGTAAATTCAATAAGCAGAGCGATAAGTTAAGTAAAAGATTCAAAGAAAACAGTTCCCATGAAGTTGTGGATACTGATCTCTATTTATACCAACTAGAAATTATTTTAAAACATATCCATACGATATTCTATACAGCTTATGATCAATGGATTCAAGACAAACATGGGATCATGCCAAATTTGAAGCAAATTATGCCTAATGTTCGTCGACAAGTACTCAGTTCCGTATCTCTGTGCTTCTCTCATTTAATGCCAAAAAATTATCCCATAGAAAAACATCGTGCAACAATTATGGCTAAAACGATGGGAGCAACAGTTACTCATGATCTGCAATATGATTGGAATGGCAACATTCAAACGACGCATGTCATTGCTGGAAAACAAACGATGAAAGTCTATCAAGCTCTACAACATAATATAAAAGTTGTCACACCAGAATGGCTAATTGATTGTTATGAACGATGGGAAAAGACACCAGAAGAAAACTATATTCTCATGTCAGATTATGATGTTCGTAAATCAAGATTGTTCACAGAAGAAACTCCTCGAGTATCTAAACGACGTTATTGTGGTATGCAACATGAAGTATCTGTTGTCACTCAACCATCATCTTGGTGTGAACAAATAACCACTAATCGAAAACAATCTCAAACAAACAATAGTAAACTTTCAAATAAGATTCCAATGGATCATTCATTCGACCAGTATACCTTCAATATGAGTGCTGACGAATGTTTTGATGTGGAAAAAGAAGTGAATGAATTATATATTGGAGATGATGACGATTCTGATGACACACATCCACAACCATTGAAACGGCAACGCACAGCAACACCTGCCAAGACTCTCGACACAAATATCGACGATAATGATGATGGTTTCGAATCGGACTCAACGAGTATGCAGAAATTGTACGATTTAATTTCCGGCAAGAGAGATGACAATAGTTCAGATGAAGAGAGTCTTGGTGATGATGATGTACCTCGAGGTTGGAAAAAAGTCTACAAAAAGAAATACTAATCGTCATAAATGTTTGTTTTTCTACTTAACTTGTGAGAAAATTGACCTTCTTGATGAGGTGGGTGTGGAGTGTTGGATTCTTTTTCTTCTTACACCCACACCCACACCCTTATTTGCGTATCTCGATCATATTTATCACCGTTACCAGCCTTTTCTTTGGAAACCAAGGATTTATTGATGTATAAATTTCATTTATGTGAAAAAGAAATTTTTAAGCAATATTCCAATAAAAGAGTAAAAGCATGTTATCATTGAAAAATGGAATATCAAATGGGTTCTAACTATTTTTCAATGCCAAGTATTAAAGGAAGAAGAACGAAAACTTTATATTTGGTATCCTTCAAGCATTTCTTTCGATCTCTTTATCTATTAATGCAACAATTCGATTCATAATCCCTTTTCGAATATTGCATATTCAAAAAAAAAGAGAGAAGAAGAATGCGACCTGTGTATTGATTAGTTAGACATCAATATGTGATAATTATATTCAAAGTCTAGTACATCCTTAAATCTGTTGTACCCTAGACGAAGAAGAGGAAGAACAAGAGCAAAATAATCAATGTTTTTCTTTTCTCTATTTCACAAAGAACAGCAATTATCGAAGCTTTTTTTTTAAATAATGCCTACCATTCATGGCACTAACACTCACCCATACTCTTCATTTACGGACAAAAAGTACCGACGAAACATATCGTATGATTTCCATGAATTATTCACTGTATTTCTGTAAACATACCCACACCCTCTTTCATTTCTTCCGACTAATGAAGTTTTTTTAAAACTTTTTACATCAATCTTAAAGACAAAAAAAAGTTTTTTTTTCCAAAATACTTCATTTTTTTCTCATATTATTAAAGAAAAGAACAAATTAAATGAAATTAAAAACCGGCACATATCAACTTTCCATTTGAGTAGGTGAGAGGCATATTTAACTCCAAACTTAGCTAGAGCAAAAAATATCTTTATGATGTTGATCATTCTTTCACAAAAACATACATCTACACTAACATCCTTTTATTTCCTTGTGCCAGAATTTGATATAGTGATTGCTAAATAATGGAGTGTTTAGGCCTATCGAGATCGATTTCGATTAGGTTTTTGTTTAGGAGAGACATCATCAAACAACTTTGTTTATTTTAAAATATCATGGAGCAACTAAGAGAAAAGAAAAGGATTACAATATTGTTAAATATCTCGTGTGAAAACTACTAGTTAACTGCCTCAAAGTTAAATGTTTAGAATTGTTCATCGACTATAACTACATTCAACCATTCATTTTTTTCTTAAGTTTTTGTGTTCACCAAGATAGATAGCCGTCATAAACTTGAGATATTCATCATAACTAACTTGTTCATCTGCATTTTGATCCATTTTTCGTAGATAATGATCAACTATTACATCCAGATCCTCTAGATGTGTTTTTTTCATACGTTCTTTAATTTCAGATTTGTTTACATATCCATTTTGGTTTTTATCAAGTTCCTGAAAAGAATGATTGATTTCATCTATTTGTTCTTGAGTAAGTTCTTTATTGGCACTCATTGTAATATATCTAATTTGAAAAAAAAAATGTGTTCACCATCATAATTAATCATTTGATACTTACTCACTTAAATTGAATGTAATAGTAGTAGAATGATTTCGTTGTTTCTCTTCTTCGTATAGCTACGATGTTCTGTTTGTTTCATTAATTTATCATTTTACATTTGATACGCTTGATTTTTCATGCATGACATTAACTATGTTTAGAAAAAAAAATTATCACAGCGTTCTTATGATGTATCGAAGGCCACTGTAAAAACGTGTAATTTATCTATTTTCTTTCCTTTTTCTTTCTAAATATCGTAGTAATCATACTTGTTATTAGAGAAATC
Organism: Rotaria sordida; assembly: GCA_905250125.1. Taxonomy (NCBI): domain Eukaryota; kingdom Metazoa; phylum Rotifera; class Eurotatoria; order Philodinida; family Philodinidae; genus Rotaria; species Rotaria sordida. The sequence goes on along the minus strand of CAJNOL010001470.1, from coordinate 9,171 downwards.
GAAATTTTATTGATCATTTTATATTCAAACAGATGGCGATCGTTTCTTATTGGATTTTTGTCCAAATCAAAAGGCAAAAAATGTTTACAAAATAATATTTGTCTTTGATCATGATCGATGAATTTTTTTTGAAATCGTATTAATTCATTTTTTCTTTGAAGTTCTTTTCCTAAGAGTTTTATCTTGTTGAATAGATGAAAACAAATCGATTACAGAACGATCGATTGTTTATTTTTTCTTGAGATTTTTGATGATTGAAGTCGATTATTATTATTGTGAGTTCGTCGCCTTTTACATTCCAAATATATTTCAGCTTATCTTTTATAGAATTTGCGCATTAATATAATTTGATTTTCTTGCAAGAGTCCTATGTTCTAGCAGCATTCATATGTATTCTTATCATTCCTTCGAAATGTTGTGCACAGGATGTGGTTGGTGATGTGGCAATGTGGATCTGAAAAGATAGAATATCAACAACTATCGACACCATCAAACATCCAAAATTTGATACTCAACTTCTCTTTTTTGTCCGATGACCTCTATTGAAAGTGGTACCGTTTGATAGAGAATGAAATTCTACATTTAAATCAATCACTTAGAAAACCAACACAATTTGTGAGCTGAATCGAAACCAAAATTTGCTGAATCTGATTCTAACGTTATTTACGATAATGCAATAGTAACTTCTCTTTCATACAACTATTATGTGACATTTGCTAATCAAATTAGACTACTTCAGTACAATAATCAGTGCATACACTCAAGAGGAAAGATTATAGTTAAAAATTGAAAAGGTTTGACGCTGATACTTGCCTACGTTTATTTTCGAACATCAATCAGATATTTGAATGATTTGTTTTGTTAAAAATTTTTTTTGCGTTCAATAGTTATGCAATATAATTTTATAAAAGAAAGTTCAATGACAATTAAATTTAAATAGAATTGTGAGCTGAGAACTTCAATATGGTTTTGAATCAAAAAATAAATATCAATAAAGTAATTTTACTCTAAATATTTTCAATTGAAACAATATATTTTATCATTAGACAATATTTCATATAAAACTAAAAAGCGAAAATTATAAAAAATTCAAATAACTACATATACCCAATCAACAATAAATACTTCAAATTGATAGAAAAACTCAATTGAAATGCATAGCAAAATATATTTGTCAAAATGTATTTTCAAAGAAGAAATATTTTTTTATATTTGATTGTATATATATTGAAAAAGGTACGAATTATATTGGAATGCATGAAAAAACTATGAAACACATGTATAACACGAATATAAACATTCATAATATAAATGAAACATTTCTTATATTCCCTTCTCATGCCAATGATATGGCTCTTTCCTATTAATAAACCCAAAAATTGTTTTTTTACTCAAGTTTATCTCGACAAAAATCATTAATATAAATTGTTGTAT
>CAJNOL010001469.1:39690-63541 GCA_905250125.1 Rotaria sordida | reverse complement strand
CACCCACACCCACACCTACAACCACACCCACGTCCACACACCCACCCTTCAATTTCGATTTGTCATTTTTGATCTACACAATCAAATGATGAATATTTACAATCAGTCAGTGAAAACTTCAGATATTCTCACTGTCTATCGAGGAATGATAATAAATGCCGATGAATTAGAAAAAATTAAAATGAATATTGGTAATCTTATATCAATTAATACATTCTTTTCAACAACAACTTTATATAATGTGGCATTGATGTTTGCTAGAGATTGTAGTGGACGTCCATTATATGAATCAGTTGTATTTGAAATTAATATTGACACAACTATTGTTAAAAAGCCTTTAGTCAGTCTAAGTGACAAATCAAACTATCGAGACGACGAAGAAGTTTTACTATCTATGGGTTTTATTTTTTAAATAGATGATGTTGAACCATCACCCAGTGGCCATTGGTATGTGTCATTGACTGTCAAATGTGATCAAGAGACGAAAACAAATGAGTTAATAACATATTTCAAACAAGAAATTGATGAATCATCGACCTTATTACAGCTAGGAGAATTTCTTGGTACTATGGATGAATATGACAAACGTAAACGCTATTATGAAATATTACTCAAACAACTTCCCCGATGATCATCCTCATCGAGTCGAAGTATACAATAATTTAGGTGTCCTATGCATATATCAAAGTGATTGGATTTTAGCAACAACATATTTGGAAAAAGGTCTCGAACTAGATTTAAAAAATCTGAAATCTGATGATCCATATCTAGCTATAACGTATAAAAATATTGGTATGATTTATTACAATCGAGGAACGTATGGCAAAGCTCTCGAAAACTATGAACAAGCTCTTAGTATCGAGCTGTTGTCTTTGCCAGCAACAAATGCAGCTGTTGGAACAACTTATAATAATATGGGCATGGTTTATACTGATCGAGGTGATTATAAACAAGCACTTGATCATTTGGAAAAAGCTCTTCATTATAAATTACTTTCACTACCAAAATATCATCCGAATAGTGGCAATACATATAATAACATTGGTCTATTACATTTTGACAATCATCAATATGATAATGCTCTAGAAAATCTTCAACAAGCTCTTGAAATTTTACTCATCTGTTTACCTAAACATCATCTGACAACAGCAAACCTACGAAACAATATTGGTCTCATATATCAAAAACAAGGAGATCAAACACAGGCACTTGACTATTTTGAAAAATTGCTTGCAAGTATGGAAATATCCTTACCAGTTGGTCATATGGATTTTGCTCTGGTATATAATAACATGGGACTAGTTCAATATGAAATGAAAAATTGGGATCAAGCATTAGCATATTATGAAAAAGCAAACCAAATCTATTGTCAAAAAGGCGACTCTGAACACCCAGCATGTGCATCGATTTTCCATAACATGGGCGACGTTTATCCAGATCATCAAGATATTGCAAAATATCGAAGTAAAATTAGTCAAATTTAACTTCAGATCGCTCAAAGAATTCCACGCTCAAATACTGGCAACTAAAAAATTGATACCACTGGAATGATTGCCAAAGATTTTTGAGGAGCGTACATATGACATGAGCTTATTCTGAAATCGAAAATGTTTCGATCAATGCTACTGTTAAAGTTTTTCGTTTGAGTTGATGGTGTGGGTTGGGAGTACGGATGTCGATGTGAGTGCTAACCTTTTCTTTATCCACACCCACGCTCACACTTCGCACTCTATATATATATTCGATAGAAGTATGTGGAATCTGCTAAATAGATATATTAAATATTTATTAAATCACTGTGATAGAAAGACATAGTTGAGTTCTGATGACCAATTTTATATATATCGTATTACATCCATCCAACTGGATAACCTCTTGCTACGTTTTCTGTTTTTAACCAATTATATAATGGTTGAAAAAAATCCAACATAGCTTGTGGTTCTAATTTATTTTCTCCTGTTAAACTCTCTAAAATTTCTGACCATGGTTTTGAATTTCCCATAGCTAACATTTCCTTAAATTTTTCTCCAACATATTCATTTCCATATATATCACACATATGTAATTGTTCTGTTACACCATGTAATCGACACATAGCACGATAAATTTGAAATTGAAGAATATGAGCAATAAAATATCTTAAATAAGGAACATTTGATGGTATATGATATTTTGCACCGGCATCAAAATTTATTTTATCATTTCGAGGTACAGCTGCCATTATACCGCCATGCTTAATACGTAGTGCCCACCATTGAGAATTTAATTCTTGTTCACGATCAATTTGATCACGAAAAAGTAAACATCGATATTTATCCATAACATAACCAAATGGCAGAAAAGCAACTTTTTGTAAAGCTAAACGTAATAGAAAATTGATTTCATAATGAGAATTCACATCTTTTTCATCAAGAAAACCCAATTTTATTAAATGTGCCGGTGAAACTAATAGAATATCAAACATTAAACTAAGTTCATAAAAAAAAAGATGATAAAGAAAACTTACCTGCAAACGTACCAATAATATCTCCAATAGCTTCATGAAAGCCTGCATTAGCTCCACTTCGATAAATATATGGTTGATTTTTACCATAAGCCATAAAATATTCTACATGACCCAATTCATGATGAATTGTATAAAAATGATCATCATTAATTTCAGTACACATTCTTACACGATAATCATCATGATATCCCATATCGTATGCAGCTGCATGACAAATAACATCACGATCAGTTGGTTTTTCAAACATACTACGAGCCCGAAATTTTGGCGTCATTGGATAAAGACTAATTGATGTAAAAAATGATTCAGCTATTGTAAACAATTGATGAACAGAATAATTCTTTTCAATTAATACTTCTGTCATATTAAGAAGTGGAGCATCAGGATAAGGAATAACATCATCAAAACGATCATTCCATGTTTGAGCCCACATATTTCCTATAAAGATTTTAAAATTGAATTAAGATAAATGAATAATCAAAAAATAAGAAATGTACCGAGAATATGAGCTGGAATAGGTCCACTACAATTAAAACGATTTTGATACATTGAACATAAACGACCTCGAACATATGCATGTAATTGTTCATATAATGGCATAGTATCTTTTAAGATTTGATCAATAATACCTTCAAATTCGGTAACATTACCCATTTCATAATCTTGAATCCAATATTCCTAACAAAAAAAACATATTTACCACTACACGCCAGATCAACACAAAGTCGTTGGCCTCTGTGTAATGTAATATTATTTTTCCCTAATATAACTCAAAGCATAAGATGGCGTCACAAGTGCATAATTTTGTGAAGGTGTGTCTATATCCTTTTACCTTTTCTTTGAATGTCTGATTATATTCTGTTATTTTTATAATTATATCTTTTTCGATTGTGTGAAACAGTGCTGTTATATTCAAAAATATTTTGATAAATCTAGTGTTTTTTTTTTGTATAAGCAATATTACTGCTGATTTATATCTCGGTTTTTTGTATCGGAACTTATCGTTATACGATCTTCATGAAAATAAATTAAGTATATAAATGAAACTGGAATGACACATTCTAATAAAGTAATAGAACTTACGAGGAAAGTTTTCTCAGTGTCAAATTACTTTGTAAGTCGAAAGTCTGGGCGTTATTGCATGTTCGAATGAGTTATGCATGTAATAAAAATAATTTTGGCTAGTAACTTACGTGTAAAAAATTATTGCACAACATATCTAATCGATTTTCATCCATAGTTAGTTAAAATGAGAATTTCATGCTCTTTCTAAATATATATTCAGAATTTTTTTTTCTGACTTGAAATCGATTCAATGAAAGCAGATATTTTATCGAGAAAAAAAAATCGGCGTTCGTACAGAGTTTCTCATCTAGCCTGTTTTTGTATTTTTGATTAAAATCGCCTCAATTCGAATTATAAGAAAATTCTTCTATATACAAGTTTGTAGAACGAAGCTAGCTCTACAGAAGGCTCAATATTAGCTTTGCTTTCTACCTATTGTTGCAAACTGTGAGAATTAAAATTTGAAAAAAAATGTTTTGTTGAAATTCCTCATCTGACCTAAAGTGTCGTATTTCTAAACTTATTTGTATATTTTAATTCTTTTATTAGTTTTAGCTTATTACAACTCGTAATTTTATAGAACATTAAATTTTCTAAAACAATTCAAAAACTTTCCTAAAATATTCTTGAGATAAACTGGATATGATGGAAAAAGTTTATTTTGTGCGGTAGAAACAACATTTTTGATTTATTTCATTTTAGCTGAATATTTTTGATTATCTTCTGTGATCTATAAATGAACGAAAATCAAATAAACATGTTATGCAATGATTTTTTACATGCAAGTAGAATGTCGTGATCTATCTCGGAAATGCCAGAAAAATTGATTTTCAAATTTAGATTTGGAACTCTTTTGATTGCTTCTATCTTAAGATAAAGCTGTGGTAAGAGCATATGTTTTACGCTACCCATACAAAATAGTAAATTCCTCGAAAATTACTTTTTCTGATGTTTTTTTGAGAAGAATCACGGTGTCTTGTGCTAAAAGAACAGAGCATCTCGGTAGCAATAAGCTATTAGCCTGAACTTTTTTTAGTATATATCCATAGCTCATTAGAACCTACATGATGTACATAGCTTTGACTCAAAATTATTCAAATAAAAGAACTTACAACTAAATCATCGTATGCATTTTCTTTAGCATCTTTAGTCAATAAATCAATATAAGATAAATAAATTGGACGAATTTTATTTCCAGATTCATCATGCCAACCTTTCCATGCCCATATTAAACGATCATAATCTTTTTCAATTTGCATTAATCGTTCTAAATATGGTGCAAGTGTATAACATTTTTTATCATCGTTTAATTCACAAACTTTTGTTGTTGAATAAAGATCTCCTAATTGACCATATAATTCAGAAGTTTTTCTTACATCATCATCATTATTACTAAATATACTTGATGCTAAACGACCAAATATACGTTTTAAATCATCATTTTTTGAATATTTCATATATTCATTAAATTTTTTTGCTATTGGTAATACTAAACGACTAAATTGTGCTGTAATAAGACTTTGAGCTGTTATTACTTTTTGATTTTCTTCAGTAATATTTGTATCATAATTCCATTCGAGAAGAATATTTATCTAAATAATATAAAATAATAAATTAATGGAACTATATTTCTTATCTTACTTGACTATATCGTTCTGCTATGCGAAGATACCGTTTTAACCATTCTTGTGCAATAATTTCATTTGAATAATCATTAATTTCTGGCATCTGTTTCATATCTTCTTCATTTAATTTATTCCATAATTCAATATTAACATGATCATTAGGATCAACTTCAGTTTCATAATTTTCTAATTCTTGTAAATCATCATTATTGTTATTTCTTATATTATAATTAATTAAAATTTCTCCTTCTGTTGATGTTGAAAATTGAAATGAAGAGACAAGTAAAAAAATAATGATAAAATTCTTCATCGTCTGCTTCTTTTTTAAAAAAAATCTTAGACGAAAACAAAAATAACTTTTAAAATAAATTATTATTTTGATATTTTTATACTGTTACGAAAGACATTTTACTTGCTATATGCGTCTTTTTTTTTCTCGATGTATACAACTCTAGAAAGCGATGTAAATATCAACATGCATGTGATGTTTTTTCAGACAATGTGATGTCTTTGCCTTTTACCAAAAATAAATAATGGATTAGTTTAGAAATAACATAATTTAAATGAAGAATAAAACAATGTTTGACAAACAGTAAAGTAATCGAATTTATATTTTAATCCATTCGACCCGATGAGACCCACCGGTGGATCTCACTATATTTTAACAAGAAGCTTAATAGAAAAACACTTTCTTTTCCTTTTTTCTTAGGTGGTATATTACACATTATGTGTCATCTGCTCTGCCTTTACTATTTTTTGAATTGTTTATTACATAGTGTAATGCTTCTCCTTACAACCATTAGGACAAAAAAATCTGTCACAATCAGAATAGAAGGTTTTTATTTTCTATGCTATCGCCGTGCTCACTTCTCTTGATTATTGTTGCCTGATTTTCTCTTAACAGCTGGCACAGCGCCTACGGACAGTGCGTGCAGATACTTCATTTTCTTCGAGCGTGTGATCAGCGGCTAACCGAAACTTTGTTTTGTTATCTCGTCACTACTGCACAAGATACATAAGACAGAAAGAAACAAACTTGAGTAATTATTCAGTTCGACATAAAAAAGGACCGCTTATATAATGATATAAACGGTATGAATCCTCATCGCCGAAAATATGATCACCGAAAACGCACATCGCCGAAATCACATGCAAATTTTCGCTAAAATTACATGTGCTTTCGGCGACATGAGTTTTCGATGATCTTATTTTCGGCGATGAGGTACACAACCATATAAACAAGGAAAAGAAAAACAACTGGCAGCATATAATGAAAAGGCTAACAAGTACATTTGTATGAGTATGAATGCACAGAATTTTAAGAAAATAGAATCGGGTTGAATGGGTTAATTCAGACCTTGACATTCTCATCGTATCCAAGTTCAAAATAAATGACGAAATCTATTGCTATTATGTGGATATTTTCCTGAATTCTATAAAACGGTGAAAGTAATCAGACAAAAGATAGTCTTTCGATAACTAAAAAACCCAGCCTGTAAAAGAAAATGAGAGATTGTGGGAAAATACAGTGAAAATAATGCAGTTATTCGCCGTTGTATAGCCGCTGAAACTATTGAAGATACCATTTTCCACGTTTGAAATCATTGTCTTAAGCACTTTTAAAAATTAAAATAATTATTCAAATCGAGCAAGCATAACTAAAGTTGTGAGTGTGAGTATTTGTAAGAGATACTAGTAGAGGAGCGTGACTCACCATCTTCCTGAATACTAATTGCTTCCAAAAATCAGGATATAACAAAATATTTTTAGTATATTTTCGCATTTTTATGTACGGATCAACAATGATCTAGGCTGGTAGTACTAGGGTTAAATATAGTCAATTTACTATTGTTTATATGTAAAATAATAATCTAAACTTCATTCTTATGTTTTTCGATTATTTTTAATTTTTAAATCTTTAAAAAACACATTGTTTAGTTTTACTTAAGTGCCAAATTTGCATGAGAATGAGGGCGTTCACGAAGACAAGATACATATCCACACTCTATGAGATGGAGACTTCAAAGTGAATCAAGAAAACTACTAACTAACAAACATTTATCAATTGATCGTTCACAAGTAAATTTGATCATTGGAATTGATTTCATGTGGGTCTCAATCATGTCTAATATGTAGATCCTACTGGTACTATGTGTGAGTTATTTAATAAACTTATTTTTGATTTTGGTATTACTCTAATAAATTACTCACTTCAACGAAATGAACAAAGTCCGATACATGTAGAAGATTTCGTGTCATGGATCTGCCGGTTAACCTTGATGTTTTGTACATTGATGTGAAAAATTATAGAATCATCTGTTCAATTCCAGTTGTTTGCACGGTCTCTGTCAGTTTAGACTTCCGACTACTACTCAGTTTGAGAAAACAAATATTAACTGAAATCGGTCAGTTTTTTATCTGTGGAAAATTATAGCATCCATATCGTAGTTTTGTTGTTTTCGAATCCAGATGACTTTAGTTTTGTTTGACAGTCATATATACAGATAGAGAAACTCCTGGAGAACATTATCATAAGAAAAGTTTAAAAATCGTTTATACTTGAATTTAAAATGGGATGTTATTGACTAAGTTAAAATGGCTTGAAAACATCATCTGAGTTCAGTATTTTAGCAAGGATATTTGAAACACATGCAGGATTGATTTTTCGACAACAGATGCAAATAGTAGAAACGTTTTGCAACAAAACGAGTAACTTGGGAGCTCCGTGTACCATTTTGTTGCAGAGAGATATACCATGTCAAAATTGACAAAAATGATGCAATAAAAATGGTGTGTCGAATTCTCGAGCTTCTTGTTTTGTTGCAAAAAGTGTCTGCTATTCGTATTTGTTGTCGAAAAACCACTCTTGTATGTGTTTCGGATGTGGGTGTGGACTAAGACAAGACCAATACCGGACATCTACACTTACACACACATAACGATGGAATCATGGCTGCGGTTGACGGATCAAACAATGATCGGGCTGACGTATTTTTCATTTAAAATTGCATCTAGAAAGTCTCGCCTTTTGTGCTCCTAGCAATCAAGTTCAAAAAAAGTACATGCACTGTGAAAATTCTTTTGTGATTATTTCTTTTTCAGGATTTAATATTGAGCTGTGGCAACAAATCTATTTATCGTGTTAATTCTGTCAGACTTCGAAGTAGATCTAAGCCGTTTGGTCTTAGCTGTGGAATCTGATCGACAATCAGACGATAGAAGTTGTCTAATCGTTTATCATTTGCATCTATGTTTGACAAGTATAAAACCAAAATTCGACGTTGTTCTTCATCGATGCGAAAAACTTGATGCGTGAAACCACATGAATTACCCGAGTGGAGGCGTATGTGTCCGTTAGCATCGGAAAGAAACCAACCTAGTGAGTAGTATTGTGGCAAAGAGTTCGACGCATTCTGAATTGGGAACACGTTTGATGTTGTTCGTTGAGAGTGTCGATACCATTGAAAGTAGTCGTTGATCGACATGTAGATACCTCCATCGCCTCGTGTTGCACTTGTTGGACTTTGATCAGAGAGAACATAGTGCTGTTTGTCGTCTTTTGATGCGTACCCGAAAGCTCGGTTGGTTATTTTGGTATGATTCGAATCGAAAACGATACTCGTCTGCATGGTACATGGCTCAAAGATGAACTTTTGCAAGAAATCACCGAGTGCTTGACCGGATGCTACTTCAATAATAAGTCCTAATAGAATGTAACCCGTATTACTGTAACGAAATTGTGAACCTGGCTCAAAATACATCTCATCTTTGAGCATCGCCAGAACATCATGATCTGACCATTGACGACCGTCAAGCAACGGATCGCAATTTTCATAGTCCATTACTCCAGATGAATGATCTAGTAAATGCTGTATGCAGACTGTTTTGCTTAGCTGTGGACATCTTTGTTTGAATTCCGAGGAGAAAAAAGATGCCAGAGTGTCTTGTCGGGTAAGTTTACCTTGATTTTCAAGTAAAACGATCCCATACGCTATAAATTGCTTGGACAATGAAGCCAGACGAAAGTTGGTATTACAGGTAATGGCTTCTGACTTGCATATATTGGCAAAGCCGATGCAACGTTGATAAACAATGTGATCATCAATCGAAATCAGCACAGCTGCTCCTGGGTGAATAACATCGCTCGTTGAACGGTAGTCATTGATTAATAGATCATCTAAGAGAGAAACAACATTCTCGTCAAACATGAGTCTTGCACTGTCCTGTATCTCTTCTGTTTGTGTCAGTTCTTATCTTAATGGCTGCTCGACTCTTGTGAAAAATTCATATTTACAAAGCCTTTTCTACTTGAGATTTCATGATAGCAGTCTCTTCTGACTCGAAATTTAAAAGTGAGCAGAGTTTCTTAACAAAGAAACTCTCATCTACATAACTGTTGCAACATTATCAATTAGGGTAAGAGAAAGAATGTTAAATGAGAGAAGGCACGAGATAAAATGATCTGATGAGGAAACCATCGCAACTGATACCTACCGTTTGAGCTCATATTGGATCCACAAGGAGGTATCGATGAAACTAGTAAAAGCCTAAAAAGATTCGTGCCCATGGACTTTTGGCACCAAGTTATCAACGTTTTGCTAAATTTCCGACCCATTTTTAATTATTTATCGAAAAATCGACAAACCTAATTTCAACCTAAAATTTTGCTTATAGATAGATCCAATGATCCTCAGAATATTCCTTTATTGACATATTGACTTTCCAAAAAAATAGTCGCTTACTATAAACATGTCACAAAAGTCGAGTTTACTTGAAAATTCAATATGTAAACAAAGGAATATTTCTTTTCTTGTTTATTATTCGATGAATACCTGAAAATGAGTCGAGCGGGTGTGGATATGTGAATATTGCTGACTGGAAAGAGAAGATACACATCTACACTCTATCCTTGATCGATCTAATTTATCATTAGAAAAATCTTTATGTCATGAGCAATAATGGAGCAAGAGACTTTGCATTGAGACATGGAAAAAAGAGAAACTCAAGCACAATGGTTAATGATCTTTGATAGTAACTGCTTTTATCTCAACAAACTTATGATGAAGTGCAACGATCACTGATTACGTTTACACCAAACATTCATTTCAATACTGTTGTAAAAACGCGTATCCTACACTAAAAAAAAGGTTCGTTAGTTCTGAACTTGAAATGATTTGACATGAGCTCCAATGATCATGTGCATTACTTGAACTATTCAAGAGATATTAACATTTTGTTTTTCGATCGACTTTCGGAACACTTTAATTACATATCCTACTAAATTATATAAATTATCAAGAAGAAAAATACTGTAGAGAACAAACTGTGATTGTCATTTATTAAGATTGAAAATTAACTGTAATCAGTTTGAATGAGTATTACTGTGCATTTTAGTTAGTAGATGTCCTTAATAAATGATTTATTCGTTATAGACTGAAAATAATGTTGTTTGGTAGTCACAAGTCGAAAAAATTCTCACTGTATCAATCTGTGTATTGTTTATTTCTTCCCATAAAATGAAATGATAGATTGTTTTACAGTAAACCAAAGACGATTGACACATGCTATTAAAAGGTGAGTTGGATAGATGAAACGTGACTTAACTGCACTGACTCCATAATAATAATTATTATTGAAAGATAATATACTGCTTCATTAAAGTAAATGACGATCATGATATGTATGACTACCATCGTTGTTGGTGCAGATCTTGTGTTATTTTAATAATTCACTACTACAAGAAGTTCTATATATGAAGAATTTCTTCAAATCATCGTTCATCTGTATCTATTGGCTTTAGTGCAGCTAAACTATAAGCACGTTGTGCATGTGTCCTTTTTCTCTCTTTATTCCAATTCGTTGACATTATCATCATTGTTTAATTATATCTCGTCTTTCACATTGTTCGAAGTTAAAATATACAAATATACGAAGTTATTGAGATGATGACAATTCAACTGAAAACTGTTTGAACATTTGTTATAGTGTTAGTATCAGCTGTTGCTGTATTTACTCATATGATATCAGCATCATTCCTATGTAAATAAGTGAAATTCTACATGTATAATTGATGTGAAAATTTTTATTTTTAACTAGTTTTGATGTTGAAATAGATAATTTCGATATATCATTCAAAGAAGTTGTTTGAGCTTTTTTGTATGTTGATATATCACAACTAGTATTAGCAGCACCATTTGGCGACAGACGGTGAATTATAGTCAGTCAATAAAACAGATAACGTTTTGGTTCAGTTTCAAAATAACAAGTAACTTCATATGAAACATCTAAAAACTAAAAGTCGCATAAATACACATTATATGCATTTTTATTTCCTCACCATTTTAACCTTGAATATCACATAGAATAATTTCGATCCATTCGTCTAATATTTTTTTTTTCGAATGATATTTAATATAATATAACAAACAATACCCGATTTATCATTAGTAATAACTTCATCATCAATTATTGGTTAATGGCTCATTTGATGAGTCTCATCGTTCTTCAATTGGATTTGTTGAGAAGGAGAACTTATCGCTGCTGATGATGTTCGCTGTGATGCATGAAAATCTGATTTGAAAACATTAGAAATCTTAGATGGTATTACTGGTGAACGACTAGTCGACAATTTATTTGTAGGCAAGTGACTTGATTCAGCGAAATTCATCTTCAGTCTCCTTCAACAAATGTTTTATTAGACAAAGCCGTTTGATATAGAATTATTTTCGTCAATATCTGTTGATCTGTTACTCGTTTACATTCAGTTAAATTTACAAATGAAAACTTCATTCGCTCGAACATGGTGTCAAACATATAAGGAGCACTTGTAAAAAATTTGTGCATGAATTAAAACAATGCCTATAAAGAGGCTCTCACATATCGATGATGTAGATATTCGTTGTTCTATAATTAAATATCGTACCTTTCAATAAAGCATCAGTAAATATTGCTTCATTCAATGTCATTTGTCATTGAAAATCAATATTTATAAGTTCATCATATGACCAATCGATACTATCAAAGTTCGAATAAGTATATTTTGATTAATGTTCAAGAAAGTTCTGTATAGAAAATAATAGCATTTTTTTTTTACATCATTATCAAGAAGATCTGCTTCGAAAAGAATTTGCACGAGGATGGCATGATGTACTAGATCGAGTTGACGTAAACCCACTACGTATTATTTGAGTCATTCAACTTTGATTGATAGTCAAGCAAAAGTATTGTGAAATCATTTTAATAATCTAAAAGTAGATTTTCTTTTTGACGCTTTTATTCTAACATAAGATTTGCCGAGCAATTTGATCAAAATTTAAGAATTGTTAATGAAACACCATTGATCCAAATACAATGATATTAAAAAAGTGTTCGATTTCATCTAATGAAAATTGATGCCGTGAAACATCTTCAGAAGATAGTTTATACTTATCAACAGCAGAATGAGATTCACTAGTCTATGAATTTAATCTTCGATTATCGTTTAAATTCATCAAAGAATGGTATTCATCTATTACATGTAAAAAAGATGAAATTATTTGTGATTTGAAATATAAAAACAATTTTCTTACTGTGCCTATTTTTAATAAATATAAAGAAGAAAGTCGTTTTGATTTACGTTCATCAACAACATTCGAAATGTATTTGGTCAGTTCGAATTCATGGACGTTGTCGTTGTTGTTCAATGGTTAGTTATGGATCATGATGATTGTCGATTCTATTATATTTCAACTGATGGACAACGTTTAAAATCAGATAAATACGATCAACATCAACGACTTGAAGATATTCTTTCATGGAATGACAATGATATGGTCGTCTTAACCAAAGAAAGTGTTAATTTGCATGGAATTTAATAAGAAAAAACTCAAACAAATAGACTTTTCTGGGTTAAGGGATAAAATTCTTTTTTGTATAGTTATATACATCGTAAAATAAACTCAATTAGCATCACATGAACGATGTATTTATATTTACAAAAAACAATAATCATCATTTCCCAGTAAAATAACAGATTGTTAAGGAAACAATTTCGTAATAATGGAAGTTTTTTTTTATGAATGTTTTATGTCTTTCAACTTCATCCGCTCAACAAATATTTTGTCTGTCTATTTGTAGTGGCTTTATTTCTGTTATTCGATTCTATATCAAGAGTATTATATATTCATATATCAATATTTATTCAGGAACAATGATTTGGATGAAAATTTTTATCACATGACCATTGTTTCTATATGATTAACTCATCAAATATTTAAATTATAAATTGATGAATTCAATTTTCAAGTTTGATACTACTAGATGTACTGGTATACTAAATGATTGTCTTCATGACTAACATTGCCAATAAATGTGTATGATAAGTGGATGTCAAATGGATACTCAAACCCTCATCTATTCACTCACACCTAGATTACATAAGGGATGCAGTAGTGAATCAATGAACATAGTCATAAGTATTTGAAAGTGACTTGAACTAGTTCTTGTGTACCTCTTGTTGCCAAGTTCTTGCTTTTTTTACACGAGTACTTGGAGACATAAAGGCCATTTATAGAACTCATTATAGGAAAGATAAATATGGAGTGTCAAAGAGGCGATACAATTCGAGATGCTTTTTATATAGCAGATATAACAAGCAGTAACTTTGAGAAAAAAAAAAGAAAACTTTTACTTTGAATCATTTATTACAGAAACTAAATCGAATCAAAAATTCACTACACATAAGTTTTTGACATTTCCATTCCAAACAAACCTTGAAAAGCCAACGACGAGTGCGACGAGTGGTCAAAACTTGAAAAAATATACTTTCTTCTCGTTTTGTTCGAATTTCACGTCCTTGGAGGTCCCCTCCCAGCGCATATTTATTTTCTACTTCTCAAACAGGTTTAGGTCAGTCGAAGCTCATCAAGACGTCAAAACAATATAGTTTCGACTGCTCGTTTTAGCTTTGATCACTAAAAACTTTCTCAAAATTTGGTTTTCGAATGATTTTTTTACTCTTATTGCACTATTCTCATTGAAGGATTTTTGCTTGCTATATACTTTTACATGATTTTATGGTTTAAACAATGTTATTTCTAATCTACAACTAGAGCCATGAAAGAAATATGTTTACGGTCTTGATGAAAATACAATTATAATCTAATGAACGGGATCATTTACGACGGCCTATTTGTTTTCCTAATCCTCAAAACTACTGAGATAATTGATGATTTTAAATTTAATCGAAATAGATATGTCGAAATTGTTGTTGATCTAGTTTCAATATTTTACTATTGCTTTTTTCATATAGTCTAATCAATTTCAATATAATTTATGCTTTCGTATAAATCTTCTATTTAATACAATGAAACTTATCACGGATAGAATTGTTTTCGTTTATAATATATCTAAGATTAAAAGAATAAGCTTCATAATTCCAAGTACATAAGTTCGAATCATCTCTTTAGCAGAAATATCGGATAGATATCGAGAACTCGAAAAACATCAGATATAGAAAACGAAAATTTTCTTGAACTTCACAAAACTTTCGAGAGTACCTGGAATATTGACTACTCGAAGCTCATCGATTTTTTTTTATTAAAAAATCAATTATTTTCGAGAAAGTTTAAACTTTGTCGATGAAAATTCTGGATTGCTTCAAGAAACACAATCAAAACATCATTTTCTCATTTCTTTTCTGCTGATAAAATTAAGAAACGAGAAAAAAAAGCGATATAGAGAAAACAAACAATAGTAGAAGGAAAGAACCATGTTTAGAAAGAGCAAGTAGATCTGCAACAACAATCTAACGGTTCGATGTCATATTAATTGAAATGTAACTGACTCATTATAGTTTCAATTGCTACGTACCTTGTGCAATTTTTTGGTAAAAATTGAGCAACATTGAATTTGTGTCGAAATTCAATAGTCAAAACTCCGACGAAATTTCGGCTTGCCAACATATCGCTACACTGCAACCTTCAGACATCTCATGATTCACTTCTTTTTTACATTAACAAATACGACTTGAACGACTCATTTTGTCTCGTTCTGTTCATTTGTCCGTTGTGACATAGACTTGTGCAAGACACTCCGTCAATAAATAGAGCGAGTGATCAAAAAAACAACAGTCACACATTTATTCTTCTTTATATTGTAAATGTATCTTTTTTTAAAATATCATTAAAACCTATGTTACAAACTGTGAATCAAACTAATCAATTAACACAAATCGTTCCTCTCAAAAATGTGAATATCCCTAGTACGATTCGTTCATTTGCAGCTGATGTGACAATTACGCAAGTATTTAGCAATGATGAAACAATACCGATTGAAGCTGTTTATTGCTTTCCAATCGAAGAACAAGCAGCAATTTATGCATTTATAGCTCGCATTGATAATCGAGAAATTGTCGCTGAATTGAAAGAAAAGAAAGAAGCACAAAAATATTATACGGAAGCATTAGAACAAGGCCATGGAGCATATCTTAAGATGAAAAATCACAAGATAACTTCATTATCAACGTTGGTGCATTGCTTCCGTCGAAAGAATGTACAATCACGATCTCGTATATTAGCGAACTGGACCTTGTTCAAGATTCCATCATTCGATTCGTAGTACCGACGACTATTGCACCCTGATACGATCCTGAGAGGGGTGGAATAAGCTCACCAGCAGGTACGAATGCTCAGTACGTCCAAACAAGTCCGTATACAATCGAATTCTGCTGTCAAGTGGAAAACTTGGGTGGTACACAGATTGCACGCATCAATTCCTCATCGCATCCGATTGAAATCGATCTTTTGTTACACAGTGAAATTCGTCCAACAAAATACTCATCTAGATCGTGATATTCTAATTAATATTGAACTTGCTGAAAAACACGATACTTTCATTGCAACCATTGAATTGGGTGCAGCCATGGCTACGTTCATGCCTACAGAAGACGATTGTCAACGTGTAACCAAATTTGGCAATGAAACAAATGAATTTATCTTCACTGTAGACTGTAGCGGATCCATGGGTGACGAGAATAAGATTGGACTAGCTCGACAAGCAACCTTGTTCTTTCTGAAAAGTTTACCGATGAAGTGTCATTTCAATATTATTCGTTTTGGATCAGAATATGTGACACTATTCAATGAAATTACTGTAGTTTACAACGAAGACAATGCTCGGCAAGCTGAAGTGCTTGTCAAGACTATGAAAGCCGATTTGGGTGGTACTGAACTTGTAAGTATATCTTACACAACTTTTTTATTTGATATAATCTACAAAAAATGTTATTTTATAGTTAGAACCTCTCAAATGGCTTGAACAGCATGCACCAACTCAAGGACAATATCGTCAGATCTTTCTTCTTACTGACGGTGAGATTTCCAATGTTACCGAAGTACTAGACTTGTGTCGTTCGATGGCTTCATCAACGCGAATTTTTTCGTTCGATTTGGGTCATTCGCCTAGTCGCTCGTTAGTCAAAGGTCTTGCACGATCAACAAATGGTCGATTTGTTTTTATTCCTCCGAATAGCACTGTTGATGTTTACGTTGGAAAACAATTGCAAAAAGCTCTTCAACAATGCATTAATAATGTAGGAGTGAAATGGAATTTTAGCACAGCCGTTGTGGAAACTATTCCAAATCAATTACAACCAGTCTATGCTAAAGATTGTTTAATTGTCTATGGTCTCTTAGATGACAAGTCGATTTCATTCGATCATAACTCATCAATTGAACTTGAAGTTGATCAACAACAACTGAGTGTCGCAAGAATCAGTCGAATACCTAGTATAAGTGAAAATGGAATGATTACACGTCTTGCAGCCAAAGCACTCATTTTGGAATTGCAACACGCTAAACTACCTGCTAAAAGAACGACAGTTGGCAGTCGACAATCTCGTTTCCAGGACAATGTAGAAGAATCAAACGATTTGACAATATCGAAATTAAAAGAAATCGAAAAGAAACGTATTATTGAATTGTCATTAAAACACAAGATTTTGAGTCCACACACAGCCTTTATCGGTATCGAAAAACGAACAGATGGAAACAATGCTCATGTAGTGCTGGTTATCGATAGATACGGTCAAACCGAAGAAGATCAAGGTCAAGGTCGTGCTCACCACCGAATTGGAAATGCTATTTTCTTAACCGTTCGAATAAGCATACAAGAAATGTTCCAACCCAGTCTAACCCATCAGAATGGCCATCGAACGATCATGATATTGTTCGTCACTTAATTGATAAACAAAATTTTAATGGTCTTTGGCATTTGGATGCTGGATCCATTCGACATTTAACAGGCAAACCTTTAGCAAATTTTCAATCGATACCTGCTGATATACCAGTACTCATCTCGGGTATTATACTAATTCTACTTGAGACTCGTTTTGATGCGTTTGTATCTATGTGCCACGGTTTTGTACAAAAGACTCGTACAATCATCATCGAAAAGCTTGGTAAAGATCCGAAAAATCTCGAAACTTTACTTGAAAATATTCGAAAACAACTGTGAACGAAACAGTCTACTCGAACATATTTCATATGATAACAGCAGCAAAAGGCTTGCTTGTTCATGTAATAGTTTATTTCAAATAAATCATACTCTAGTCAAGAACATATTCTTTGCACTTTTAACTTTCAGATAAAATGTATGCTACGAAATAGAATTGCTTTCTATTATATGATATGCCCTTAGAATGGTATTCAATCTATTAATTTGATATTTATGTTGTATTGTGCGAGATCATTTACGTTTAGTCACATCACTCTTGTAACGATTATTCACCTTCGAATAGTTTGTTTACTCACTGAGACGGCATCTCTGAATTTAGTTCTTCATAATGAAAACGAAAATACTTCGATCATGCTGATAACATGTATACAAGAGAGATCATGTTGTTATGACTAGTTCGACCATTAGAGAATTCTGCTATAATTGCTGAAAATTGATTCATCAGAAATAGAATGAGGCCATCTCATTGATATTCAATGAACTTAAAGACCATTCCATAGCATCATCTTTCATTTCAAAGATTTACCTGTTTTATAGGTACCTGCTCAAATAAAATAATGTAAATAACATACTATACTCATAAATATTATACAAAATTCGAATCAATAAATAAATTTTCTCAGAATATTCTAATTGACTGTCTGTATTATACCAAATCATGTATATATAAGACGTTCAAAAAGGAGGGAAAAAGAAGAAAAACATTTTGTATTTTTGTTATCTAACGACTAAAGCTTCAAATAATTATGTAAGGTTCATATTTTCAATTATTCTTTTAATTTTGAAAAACTTTATTTATCTATTGTGTAATTAAGACAATATCAACAATGTGGTATGATGAAGATTCGGAGGAAGATGCACATCAAAATATAGGTCTAATGAGTGGAAAAACAACAGAGAAAAATCCAAATTATGAAAAAAGTGACAAATGTCAATGTACTAAAGGATGTTCAAAACGTTCTTGTTCATGCTTTAAATATGGTAGTGAATGTAATTCATCATGTGGATGCGGTTCATCTTGTCGAAATATGTTTAATCATCTTGAATATTTTTTCGGCGAAAATCAAAAATGTTCTGTCAATCCTTGTTTTTCAAAATGGCTTGTTAAAAATGCTAAAAACACAGATGGATTTCAAATGATCGATTGTGATAAATTACGCTGATGTATCATGAAATGTCCTAGGTAAATAATTCATTTAGCTAATTGCTCTTTCACTTCATTTTTGTACATTAAAATTGATGTTATATTTAAATCTTTAGCTATTCAAACGTATTAGATGATGAAGATTTCGAAGAATGGATAGAAAAAAGGAACACAATCGATAAAAATGAAAAATTAGGTCATACACAAGAATTATTTCGAATGCTTCTATCGAATGATGCAACAACGTATTATTATTCATTTTGTGAAAATGATGTTTTTGAAGAAGATTGTAACTGGTTTTCTAGGTACGTATGGTGTCAGCTTACCATGCCAACGATGTGAAGAAAAAAGTGAAATTTCTGGTTTCTTTTAGAACATTACATATGATTTATTAGTTATTTATATATTGAAATTGTCTTATTTTTTTGTGTTCATATTAACAATATGTCAAATCAAATTTATTGAAAAATTCTGTTCTGATGTTCGAAATTAGATTTTTGACTCCATTAATTAATGACTATGTTATTTTTACTATTTTTTGTCGAACTCATTTTGAACTTCGTGGAAATATTCATTTTGTCGTTTGACAGTTGACAATAGTTGTTCTTTATTTTTGACTATTGACTCGATTCGAAAAAGTAGAAAATATTTTCTTGTTTGAGTTTTTTTATCGATGATTTTTTTTTTCGAATGACTTCCAGTATGATGTTTGCAAAGCAATGAAAATAAAAAACCCGCTGTAGTAAAATACCTGAACGAATCTCCATGTGATTGGTTCATGGATCATTGTTTTTTATCGAAAAGGAATTCGATTGATGTTCAACTCATTTTGAGTTTTTAGAATTAAAAAAAAGAAAGAGTGAAACAATTTTCCGAATCATACCAATGATGTCGACATAAATCTTGATTGCTTCACAAGTGAAACTTGAAATCGGAAATCTAACTGCACTTTGATCAGCTGAGATTTTTTGCCCATACCTATATTTCAAGCAAACGAGGGTGTGGGTGTTAGTGTTGGCTTGGGTGTTGATATCATCTACACCCACACCCTACATTTTATTTCTATTATCATATAAAAAGTCCTATGAATCTATCTAATTCTATTCTATCGATCTACTTTTTGTATGAACACTCGAAATGCAGAAATAATTAATTTATTTTTTATTAATCGTAAAAAACAAGACAGCGTGCTTCAATGCTAATCTGTTGGGCATCAGTTGCAGGTACGAGATCATTGATAAATCCTGTATGAGCACAAAACTGAGCAACATGTGAATCAGTATCGAAGATTTTGAAGACAAACATTTCGTTCGACCGCATATCACTCAAATAGTACCATTTTTGAGCATCTTCGGCATTGTGGGAGACTACATAGTTCGAAAGGGTAAAATTGGATCCTCGAATCTCTGAGAAATGAATATCCTTCTCGACATCTAATGAACAATAGTCGCAAAGAGTCAGAGGATTCTTTGTGATAGCATTGGATCCAATCGGTCTCCAGATATTGATCACTTGACATCGTTTCTGCATCAATTTTTCCGCTTCTTCTTCCCCAAGGACTTCTTTCATTTTCAAGCGAACACCGGACCTATCATAATCCACATGTGGATAAACAGCAGGATGCTTGTGATTCACATCGCATTGATCGATCGGACGTGATGGACCTCGATACCGGAATACATGATTGAAAACAACTACTCGAGAGGCACCGAGACGTTTTTTGAGAAATGCTGAAAGTTCTTCATAGTAAGATCGTTGTGTCTCGCTATCATTGTCGAATTCATCATGTATGTGACCATCATATTTGTGTACTTCAAAGGCATGAGTATCAAGATCGAAAGTGTTTTCTTTGTCCCTTAGATCGTAAATAGTAACGCGAGCCGGTGTGTGTGCAAAATTCGAAGGTGGCTGAACCGACATGTAACTTGTATCGATCCATGCAGTAAGGCTGTCGATTGTATGGCTGAAAAAATTCAGTTCTCCAGTTATATCGCCACCCATCAACGTATCTAGTAAATTGAAATTTGATAAAATGAATGTGCGTAGCAAAGATACTTATAAACGAGAAAAATAGTTCTCTCCTTCGCTGTTTCTTTCTGTTCTCCGTGTTTGAAAACTGATATACCATAACAGATAAGCACTCATTCGAGATATAAACATTGCCGTCCTATCTCACATTATTTATTTGTGAGATAAGAAAAAATTTAATTTATTTTATCATGCGATAAAACGCAAAACATTTTCAATTACAAGTAAATCATGCAGATGGGGTGATGATATGGGTGTTGGTGTGGAGCACAGTGGGCAATCAGGCAGACATATGCGCAAATATTCTTCTCCAGAATCTAACCGTTTATGTAGATACGTGAATATGTGATCTATCATTTTATAAAATAGCGCTTCTCAAAGTTTTCTAGAGCCCAAGAAAAGAGCACGTCGTGGCTTGGCCCAGAAATCAGCATAAATAAAGAGGATGTGGGTGGGTTTGGGTCTGATATTTTATTCGCTTACACCGACACCCACACCCACACCCTCTTTCAGAATCAATTAAGTTTTTTTCCAGATTCAATGGAATAAATTTGTCTTACTGTATTATTTATAAATACATTAGATAGACGTTGTACACCTTCAATACATATTAAAGAGGACAGTAGTGGGATTATTTTACTATTTGATTTTAGAATGTATTAGCCAAATATTACATTCTTAAATACCTATTTCATTATTTTCACGGTTAAATGAAATAAAAATTAATGTCAAATAATGAAAAAATTGAATACGAGATTGAAAGTGTAGAACACATTTTGACTATGTTAGTTTTTAATACATTCAATAAGAATGGTACCTCTTGAGCATCAAGTACATTATATTGAACAATCAATATCATCATGAGATAAATAAGAGAAGAAGTTAATTCATTTTTTAATCTTATTATACACAAAAGATTTATTGTATACTCTTTCAATGTCGACTTAATTCTTAAAAAACATCAACTTCATGATTTTTATTAGTTAATAAGATTAGATATATTCGAATCAAATTAAA
Organism: Rotaria sordida; assembly: GCA_905250125.1. Taxonomy (NCBI): domain Eukaryota; kingdom Metazoa; phylum Rotifera; class Eurotatoria; order Philodinida; family Philodinidae; genus Rotaria; species Rotaria sordida. The sequence continues at coordinate 41,664 of CAJNOL010001469.1, read as the reverse complement.
AGGGTGTGGGTGTGGGTGTGGGTGTGGGGTGTGGATGTGGGTGTCGGTGTGTGGGTGTGAAGGAGTGTGACTATGAATATGAACCCTTCCTTCATTCACACCCACTCCCTATTATGATAATCATAATTTGACCCAAATAAATGTAATGAAAAGAGGTAATAGATTAAATATTGAAGAGTTTTAAAAAGCCATGATGAAATTATAATGAGTGAATCGGTTTTCTTTCGCTTTATAGGTATTGGGCTTACGAGTAAATCTTTCATTTTGGCAAACATGCGTATAACATACCAGTGGTGTTATTTGAGTCGGAATTTGTGACATCCTTTGCTGGTCATGATTTGCCATTATTTGTTCGGTGAATGTCTCATCATATTTATCATGCTTTATAAATTTTTATTCCAAACACGTTTCTACGATGCATTAGACAATATCTGATTTCTTTTGATGTCAATGAATCTTTCCTACGTTGTATATGGCAAGGGAGGATGTACAACATAGATTGAGGGTTTCTCTTATGTTCCTGCGAGTTTTGCTTGCTTTCATGCTACATAAAGATCTTTGATGGCATTGAACATGAAAGAAAAGTTGAAAATGCGGAAAGCTCTTATGTGTATACATTTGGGCTCGAGTAGAAGTTTCAGTAGCTGTGTTTGTCGTTCACTAATTCCAAAATTTTCCTATTTGTTCTTAGATATGCTAGTTTGCTGGAGACTTTATTAGACAATCTCAGAATTAAAACGATAAGTAATGTTCGAAATATCTTCAGAAAAAAAAACTTGATCAATGACAGGAGATACTCTGATCATTCGAATTGAGTTTTGTTCATTTTCCCTAAGATTGCAGCTTAATCAGTCCTATGATAAAGAGAGACAAGTCCGAATTTCGTGAATTCTGAAGTCAATAATCATAACGAATTAACTCAAAAGAGTCCGAGGAACCGACGAAAGCGAAAGAGAACAGGGAGGTCGAGGAAACTTTGGCCTGCAGAATGTGAGTATTGGTGAAAAGAAAGGAACGCTAACATACTCCAATTTATAACTGTGCTTACAGACACACTCTTACCTTTCCCGCCACCCACATCTGACACTTACACCCGCACTCATCCATTCCTGGGATGGCTTGGGTTCCTTGACTTCTTTTTCTTGAATTTATGTTAATGTTTGAGTTTAGAATTCCTCAAGTGTTCAGAATTCACGGAACTTGGACACTGCTGATTTATTTCTAACTTTTTACAAGATGTTAAAACTTTGGGCAAGTCATTTCACTTAAAGCCGCTGATAAGCCATTCAGCGAGATTGAAATAATGATCATGAATGCGATCTCTTTGTTCATACTGATGAAAGTATTTTTATTCTCGATGGTATATTACGTTTAGCAATGTTCACGACAAGTGACATCTCTATGTGACAAAATTAAGAGAAAAAACTTTGGACTAAATTGTTACATCCTATTGATCAATATATGAATTTATAAGGGAACCAAATCAAACATTGTTGGAGCATGATTTTGTTAAAGTCAAAAGAGAGCTATTTCTCGTTTTTTATAGTACTGGAAACACTTTCTATTTTATTTGAATTCTCAGCGACGAACAGTAACGACTCTAGTTATTATCATTGGTAATAATTTGTTCGTTTATTTCTAAAGGATCAACTAAAGAAGAAAAAATGGTTTCTCATGAACAAAGCACACAAACGGATCAATCCGTATTCATACCTCGTCGATTGTTTGGTTTCAAACTCCATAATGGTTTGAAATGTATCTCTTCATTATTATTGCCACTCGCGTTAGGCGTCTTTACGGTTGTTATCACCTTTGAGCCAGTGTGGATGTGGGTGTGGGTGAGTGTGGGTATGAGTGTGGGTGTGAGCGATGTCGGTGTGTTTAGGATGCTTGTGTGTGTCCACTAAATTCGCGTCCACAGTCGGATACCCACACCCACACGCACACCCACACCCACACGCACACCCACACCCA
>CAJNOL010001469.1:13867-34416 GCA_905250125.1 Rotaria sordida | reverse complement strand
TGTGGGTGTGGGTGTGGGTGTGGGTGTGGGTGGGTTGGGTGTGGGTGTGGGTGGGTTGGGTGTGGGTGTGGGTGTGAGTGTAGGACTTATCTATTCTCACACCCACACCCACACCCCACACCCACACCCACACCCACACCCACACCCCACACCCACACCCACACCCACACCCACACCCTTCTATTGTACTCGATTTATTTTTCTAATACCCAAGCACAAACTACAACTTAAATATACAGGATTATAGAAAACTCCACGGGCTTTCAGAATATGTAACTGGTTTTAAAAAATATGTCTCTATAGTGACAATATATTTGAAATACAGAGTCTAAATATTTTTTTTCGGAGGTAAAGACCGTTCGTTCGTCATAAAAAATGGAACATTGAGAAATCCAATAAATTTGAGCACTAACTTATAATAAAACCTAAATCTAATAGAAAGTAGCGACAGTTTATCAAGATTAAACGCTAATTCGATTTTTTTACGTCAATTCATTTTTCAAATCTTCATTATGTCGACAGTATCGAAAACACATAGTATAAAAGCAGTACAATTAATTCAACAATATGCAGAACGTTTACATTTTAATACACCAAGTGATTATGATACGATATTAACTGCAATCGGTGATGCTCGGGTTGTAATGATTGGTGAAGCATCACATGGTATTTTTTCGAAAAATTATTTTGATAAAGTAAAATATTGATTCTTTTAGGTTCACATGAATTTTATTGGCATCGGGCGGAAATTACAAAACGATTAATTCAAGAAAAGGTATTGGAAATTTTCTTAGAAAAACGAATTTTTCTTCATCAGTATTAATTAGGGTTTTACAATTGTTGCTTGTGAAGCTGATTGGCCATCAGCTTATCATGTAAATCGTTGGGTAAAAGGACTTTCATCTGCATCAAATATCAAAAATGCAAATGATGCATTGAAAGAATTTAAACAATATCCATCATGGATGTGGTTAATATTGCTCTACTTCATTCTAGAAAAAAAATCAATTATTTCTATTTAGGCGAAATACAGTTGTTGTAGAATTTATCACATGGCTTCGAAGACACAATGAGAAAATAGCAGATCCAAAGAAAAAAACAGGTTTTTTTGGTATTGATTTATATAGTTTACAAACATCACGTGAAGAAGTTCTGAGATATTTAGAAAAACATGATTCAAGTTTGTTGATTTTTAATTAAATGAAATACTTTTTATTTTAAATTTTATTTTTAATAGGTTTAGCAGCCGAAGCTCGTAAAAATTATGCCTGTTTTGAAAGATACTCTGATGAAAAACAATATCGTTATTGTGCAGCAACAAAACGTATTGCTGGTTGTGAAAACGAAACTATTGATGTATTTCAAAAAATGTTAGAACGTCATTCAAGAATGATAGCTGAAGCAAAAGGAAGAGATCATGAAATTGATGAAAGTTTTTATACTATGGAAAATGCAAAAATTGTTCGTGAAGCAGAAAAATATTATCGACATATTGTTGAAGGTGGAGCAATCGCATGGAATATTCGTGATACGCATATGTGTAATTGTTTACAAGATTTACTTAGATATTATGGACGAGGAACTAAAGCTGTTATTTGGGTAACGAAATTTGATCATAAAGAATAAATGAGAATTAAAATATTGATTGATTTTAGGCACATAATTCACATATTGGCGATGCTCGTGAGACTGATGCACTATATGCACGTGAAGTTAATATTGGTCAATTAGTTCGCGAACGATTTGGTATCGGAAATACATTTAATATTGGATCTACAACATATACTGGTACCGTTACAGCAGCGATTAGTTGGAATATGGATCCAGATTTTAAACATGTTCGACCATCACTGAATGAAAGTGTCGAATTTTTATTACATGAAGCATTAATACAAGATCCAGTATTAACGTATGAAGGTCAATATTATCTTTTATTTCGTTCGAATAATCCATATATTCAACTTTCAAAAGAATTACATACTGAATTACGTAAGAAACGCTTCGAACGAACTATTGGTGCTATTTATCGTCCACATACTGAACGTCAATCACATTATTTTGGTGCCAGTCTTTCAACACAATTTGATTGCGTTATTCATATTGAAGAGACACATGCATTAAGACCATTAGAAATTCATCCAACATGGATACAAGCAGAAACAGAACATGTACCTGATACTTTTTCTATGAATTGTACAGGAGGTCCCAAAAAATTATAGGATCCTCTGAAATTTTGAAAACAATAAAGTTTTCTTCAACTAAAGAAGGTTTCATTATCGATCTAATGCCATAACTATAGACACATAGTAGCAGTTCATCATGTGGCATATTGATTTGAATTTGATCAATTACCATTAATGAATAAATTCAAAAACTTTCGAATTCCAGGTGTCCCATAATTATAGGATCCCCTTCCCCAAATATAAAAACATTGAGTCAATGCTAATTTTGTCAAGCCAAACGATTCCTTTTCAGCATCCATTCGAGAGAGGAGACACTCAGCTATATGCTGAAAAAAAGTACATTTGAGAAAATTAGTTTAACTTTCCTATGGATGAAGAAATTAAATGATACAAAAGTTAAATCTCAAAATTATCATTGTATCGTTCGAGAAAAATAAGTTTTCACTTATTCAATGTTACGAAATTCAATTTAAACTATCCTATTGGATAGAGCATCAAAAGCTACATAGACTACATGTGTTTTGTCAAAAGATTTTAAGACTCGTAGTAATTATAAAAAAGGTATGCTTACGATATTCATAATGTCATTTTTTATAAAGACCATGTCAAAAAGTTCTGTTTTTGCAAGTATAACTTCTGATTTGGTATCAAAAATGCATATTAATTTGTTTCCAAGGGCATCAATAGAAAGAGCATCAAATTCTGCACCAGATAGGCTATTTTTTCGTTCTCGTAAGTTAGAGTTTTAAAAATTTCAAAACATAGTCTCATAAACTTAGCAAAGGGACATTATGTGAACAGATAGGTGACAAAAGAAATTTCCATTATTTTTGATAAATTTTTTTTTGAGTTAAGGATTTCAATAACAAATGAATATGGATTTTGTAGCGCGTTTAATGTGTTCTCATATGAGATATAACTCAACTATTTTCCATGGAATGGGACAAAAAATTAGAGATCAAGGACAAAAACAATTTCTCGTCTCGGTGTCCACATTGTGTCTCTTTGCTAAGTTTATGAGACTACTAGCGAAAGTACTCCGGCGTGGATGTGGGCGTGTGGGTGTGGGTGTAGCTGTGGGTGTAGATAATTAGGAGAGGCACCAAGCCACACCCACACCCACACACCCACACTCACGCCCACGCCTACCCACATTCACACCTACACCCACCCACACACCCATACCCACACACCCCATCCACATCCACACTAGTTGTTCATGGAATGAGTCTCAACAATTTTACATCCATCGATGGGTTGAGAAAGCCTCTTTGAAACGAAATAAACTCGAACTTGATAAGAGATTATGGTACAAAGTTATTAAAAAAATACCTATCCACGTCTTTTTTTTTTGAAATAAGCATTAGTATGACCTAACATACATGGTATTGTATGAGATCTAACTGATCATGTACAAAGAAGAAATCGAATGTGTTAACTCACTTTTGGGCCACTCTGAGGTTATTAACTCATAGATTTTTATTCATACTCGAATGTGAATTGGACAATTCATACAAATTAATATTCCAAAAACTTTTTCAAGATCAATGATTTACAAAATATTCCGAGAAAAAAAAAAGAATTAAATATATTCAAAAAAAAAATTATTTATATTACAAAAATGACTTGAACATTCATGAAAATGTTCCATATTGTGATTCATTAGTTATACATTTATTATATGGATTTAAACTATCTTCATTTAAGATTTGATTTTGTTCTTTTTCAAGTCGTTTTCTTTCATCTTCATCACGTCTTGTATAAGTAAATCGTGCTAATGCTATTATTAAAATGCAAACCATCGTTACAATCAATACAAGTATATTCATTAATTTATATCGATTAGGAGCAATAAATAAAAGAATAAGTGTAATTACATTAGTCCATTCAACAAGAATTGATGCTGATAATGATTCAGGTAAAGGAAACATTATTTCAGCAAGAGCTTCAAATATTAATGGAAATCCAGCTCCTGAAAATAATCCAACTAATGCTGTCGATAAACCAATAGTAGCAGCATTTGATGGAAGAATTGGTTTATCAAAAAAAAATGATTGAACAGATAATTCAAACCAAATAATAGCAAATAAACAACCAATATATGTAATTACAATAAGAGTTTTTAATGAATGTTGAAAACGACGTCTATCAGCTAGAAAACTTAAAAATAATCCACCAATAATTCCAGCTATTGATGAACCAAAACTAAACCATCCTTTAATAAAAAAAAAGGGAACAAGCAAAACTTGTCAGCATAATCTTTTTGAAGTTAAAAATGAACCTCTACTGTATTCTTTACTCTCTGTCTATTATGATAAAATATGTCAAATGAAAAATCTCTAGAAGACTATAGTTCTTTTCCAAGATAATCAAGCACTAAAAATACGATTCATTCTATCTATTTCTACATTTTGGACATAAAAACTTGTTTTTTTTTCTTTTTAACCAGCACTCTATTTTTTGTTTACTTTAGCACTATTCACTCGCTTTTTTTTTCAATTTAAATATTCAGTTTAGATTAGTTGAACATGTTTATTATTCGAAAAATTGATTGAACTAACAGCAACGCATTAATATATCTCAATAAGCTCAGAAGCTTTGATATTGATTATTTGTCAAAGTTATAACATGATAAATGTATTTTCATCCTGATCTCGGTCTAAAAAAAAACATTGGTTCCGATTCTGTAACCATCTTGCCTATAAATATATGGTAATGGCAAATCAATGCATAACTACTTACAATACTTGGTATCTTGAATATAAATGTTTATCTGTATAAAAATCAAAAACTATACTATTTAAAACATTCAAAAATCTAATCCAGACATTGAAATTTCGAGAAAAGCTTTGAAATGTTCTTAAGCAGTGTAATGACTGCATAGATTCCATTGTCAATCATCGATTGAAGTGATATTTTGCTCATAATTAGAACTTAGAGGGATTAGAAAAACTCTGAAAGAACTTCTTCACATCGATCTTTCTTATGGTGTAATGGTCACTTCATCAAATTTTTGACTTGTACTAAGGTACTCATGGTAAAATCAAAAATAAGAAATTTGCATCTGAATTGCGTCCATAAATAAATCTCTTGATATTTAGAATACCCTTAACCCTGATCCATTAGCCTATAACATGTTCTAATTCTATCACTCTCTGTCTCGGTTGTTCCCCAAGTATATTGATTACATTTTTTCGCTTGAATTTATATTACAGTGAAGAACAATGGTGTGCTATTAATATGACCTGATATCGTCTACTGATTATTTATCTGGGGGAGAAGCAAAAGATAACTTCGAAGCACTTGTTTTCATCTGAAGTCTGTATGAAATCAGATTCAAGTGTAGTCAAAATGAGTTCCTTTGAAAGTCTTATCTCGAATACCACTCAACGTCTTTTCCATTGTTAAAGAGCTCTACGAAAGAATTCTAATGGCTGATGACCGAGATTGTTATAGAAGGGTATCGAAAAATCGTTGACCTTGATTTCCTTCTATTATGAAGGAAAACATATTCATTGGTCTATGACGTTCATTATTCTGTTTGAAAGAGAAGCAAATATCTTGTCTGAAAACTTACACTCGACAAATAGAGAATAAGTTTATTATCAGAAATTTCTTTCTTACCCGCTTGTTGTTCAGTATAGTTTTCAGGTTTAAGAATGACATCATATAAACTGGTCCATGCACCACTTGTACCAGGCAGAAGACCACCAGCTATCAATATAAGTACAAATGATGGTGTTGTTAAACATTGCCAAATATCATTAACAAATTTTTTCCATGAATTATTATTATGTTCATTACCGCCTGCTAGGAAAGTTCTTAACTTTCACAGGGTCCTACGACCACTTTCGAGTGGTTGTAGGGGGCGTCCCTGGGCTGCTAGTAGCCACTCGTCTGGTCATGAGGCTAGCAATCTCTAGCTGGACATTAAACAATCTCTGCTAACGAAAGGAAACATTATAGGTGCGTTAATGCACAAAATCATGTCTTCTTCGGCGGATGGAACGTTAGATCTTGTATAAAGCAATCAAAGAGAGAAATAATAATCAAACAATTAAAAAAATATCAAATACAAATAGCCGCACTAAGTGAAACGTGTATGTGTGATTCCGGTGTAAAATTAGTAAGCGACTACACGATGATCTATTCAGGTGCGCCATACGACAGAAAAACACGAAAAGCTCATGGTGTGGCAATCTGTCTCAATCCGATTGCCACAAAAGTTTGGAAGGATTCAGGGAGCGAATGGGTACCAATAAGTGAACGAATTATTAAAATTCGACTTTACTGCGCACCAATTCACATTACTGTAATTGCAGTCTATTCTCCTATTAATCCAATAACGAAACAAATGAGCGATGAAAATGATAAATTCTATAATGACTTACAAGATACATTAAATGATGTATCCACAAAAGATATGATCATCATTATGGGTGATCTAAATGCGAGAGTTGGCAATGATCAACAAAAACGACATCAACACGTAATAAGAAGCGGTATAGGACCATTTACAGTTGATATAGAAAATGAAAATGGGACGAGACTTATCGACTTCTGTGAGATTAACAACATCATAATCTCTAACACATTTTTCAAACATAAACTAGTGCATCAAACATCGTGGATGCATCCAAGAAATAAAAAATGGCACATGATCGACTATACTCTTGTAAATAAGAAGTTTAGATCAAGTGTTGAAGATGTTCGAATGCTCAGAGGGGCAGCAGGTACAATAGGAACTGACCACCATCTAATGCGTGTCAAGATTAAAATACATCTGAAAAGCAGAAAAAAAAATGTCAACTCGAAGAAAATAAACGTTGATAGTGCTAAGCTAAAAGATGACAAATTACTAGAAGCGTTTCAAAAAGATCTTCGTGACATATTCGATAATGCAAAAGATGATACAATCAGCATTGATCAGAGCTACGAACTATTTTTGTCACAGATAAAAGAAAAGGCCAAATATCATTTTCCTGTTGACAAAAACACAAACCGAAAAAGGAAAGAATGGTTGACAAGCGACATTCTTAAAGTTATAGACCAAAAATCAATAGCTTTTGTTGAATGGCAAAACAATCGTGGCTCTAATTTAGAGTCTAAATCTCATAAAGACTATAAACGCCTGCGAAAAATAGTGAAAATAATGACGGAACATCGTCAAGAAGAATACTGGGATGAAATATGCGAAAATATAGAAAAATCTATCAAAAATAATGATCCTATAACGGCTTTTTCCATCATTAGACGTCTCAGAGGAGGAAGTAAAAGAGGCGAAAACATGCCAGTGCAAGATAAAAGTGGTAAACTACTGGTAAATTCAAAAGATACCTTGAAACGTTGGCGTGAATTTTTCTATGAAACTCTCAACGTAAACTCATCAATTGATCAAAATCTCATTGACCTAATTGAAACACCGACTCTGTCAATAACTGAAGAGCGGCGGCAAAATGCACCACCATCTATTGAAGAAGTGAGGAAAGCATTAAATCAAACGAAGTCTAGGAGAGCCCCAGGTAGTGATGGAGTTACAGTTGACATCCTAAAAGCTGGTGGTGAACCAATAATACGATGGCTGTTCGAATTCTTTACTAATGTATGGGAGAACGAGCAGATGGTAAAGGAATGGAACATGACAACCCTAATCAAACTGTACAAGAATAAAGGTGATAGGAAAATTTGCGACAACTACAGAGGCATCGCACTATTGAATACAACTAGTAAAATATTTTCACGTATTATACTTAACCGTATTCATGATTTAGTAGACTGCCAACTATTAGAAATACAATCTGGTTTTAGATCAAATAGGTCGACTACAGATCAGATATTCACTTTAAAAATGACAATGGAAAAAAGAAGAGCATTCAATAAGCCTCTATTTATGTGCTTCATTGATATCACGAAAGCCTACGATTCGGTCAACCGTAGACTCTTATGGAAGGTATGTCGTAGTTATGGCATTACTGATAAATTGGTTAGCTTATTAAAAATACTATATAAACACTCAATAGCAAAAGTCAAAATAAATGGTGAATTGTCGGATAGTTTCGAAATGAATACAGGTGTAATGCAAGGAGGTATTCCTTCACCAATCCTATTCAACATTCTATTTGACTTCATCATAAGAGAAGTTATTAATGAAGCTGCCATATCAGGAGTAAAATTCTCGTATGGTAGTAATGATTTCTTTCACGGAAAAAACGAAAACCATGATGAATTTGACATTTTGGCATTATTATATGCAGATGACCTACTTGTAATGTGTGAAAAGATCTCTGATCTAGAAAAATTCATTAGTTGTTTTGAAAAAGTAACACAACAATATGGTTTGACTATGAACATAAAAAAAACCTGTGTGATGTCACTACAACAACTAAAAGAAGGTCAACATAGAAAGGTATTAAAAGGACAAGTTATCAACTATGATGACGATATAAATATAAATATTAGAAATCAAAAAATCGAAACAGCTGACTCTTTTACATATTTAGGTTGCACGATAACGAAAGATCAGCGACATGACACAGAAATATCTGTAAGACTAACAAAAGCTTCCAAAGCTTTTAATTCACTACGCCATGTCATATGGCATAGAAAATCAGTCTCTATCACAGCAAAACTTCGAATTTTTAGAGCTTGTGTAATACCAGTTTTACTATACGGTAGTGAAACATGGGCTCTTACTTTAAAACAAGAACAACGAATAACTACTTTCTATAATAAATGTTTACGGACAATCATAGAAGTAAACTTAGGTGATAGAATGTCTAATGAAACATTGTTAGACATTACAGGTCAACCATCAATTGAAAATATTATACGTAGAAACAGACTAAGATGGTTTGGGCACGTTAACCGCACTACTAACCCGAATGGTTCACCATCATTAATAAAAAAAGTGATGTTTTCATATTTTCATGATGAAAAGAGACCTAGTAATATAGGAAGATGCAAACAGTGGGAGGACAAAATTCTAAAAGACATAAATGAATTACAAATACAGAACTGGCGCAGGTTAACGCTTGACAGGAAAAAATGGCGTGAAACAATTAATAAGAATGTTTATGTAAAACCAGTTTCTGCAAACATTAAAGATATTGTGTATCAATATAAAAAACAATCAGCTCAGAGACGAAAAACAGATCTAGCTGTATTGACAGACTCAATAAAACGTAAAGTCACAGAAATATTGGTTAAAGAGAACAAACAATATAGATGTCCTGGCTGCACACTACGTTTTAAGCCACAGGGAATTACAAATCACGTCAAATCATGTGTGGCAGCAAAAGTGTGGTGCAAAAGAAATAGGATTAAATAGACAAATTGATGGCTTTTCAACTACTATAATTGAATTGAGATTCGTATGATGTCTATTATCTAAACTGTTCATCAGAGGGTAATAGACTGATAATATCTTTTTTCAATTCTAGCGGCAATCAACGTGGTGTTCGTCGAAAAATAGACAATAGACTCTCTTACTTTTTTTGTTCTTTTTTCTTTTTTACTATTTTTTTGTATTATGTTTCTCACCCCACACTGGTAACGGTAAGGGTATATAAATAAATATGTTCATTAAGTGAATAATGAATAAGTAGTTCAGCAGCTGCTGATGGAGCACTTGGTGGTTGAGAAGGAAAAAAGAGAAGAGCAAGAACACAGGCTATAAATGCAAGACCCAAATGAACATAAAGAAGATAAGGAATATAATCACATGATGAAACAATAAATGGACTGATTACAAAACCAATACTCCAACCAAAATTACTAGCAAACACAGCAATCGTTGTTGCACGTGTTCGTTCATGAGGAGCAAACCAAAGACATGAAAGTTGTGAAACAGGTGCCATAACTAATGGACCACAAGTTGCATTTAATATTTGACCAACATGTAAAAATATTAAAGAAATCCTACTAAAATTTGGACTTGATGGTGTTGTAATAATAATTGGAATTATACGAACGAGTGTTGCAATAAAATCAGTTATTGAAAGTAATACAATACAACGTCGAAGTCCATGATGTTTATTTAGTAATATATAAGTTAATGGTAAACATGGAATAAAAATAATTGGTCCCCAATTAAGAAGAAGATCAACAGTAGCTTCACTAATTTTATAGTAAGCTTCAGTACTTCTTGCAATAGGTGCAAATGTTAACCATATAAGACATTGATTAAAAGAAAGAAATGAAAAGATAAGTAAAACATAAAATCGTTGTGAATATAATACATATGGTGGCTTTGTCTGACTTGATGAAACGATAAGCACAGATTCACTAGTCTTAGATATCATTCGACAAATTTAATAATAATCTTCGACAAAAAAATACATAGAAAGAAATTATGTAAACTGGGTTTAAGTTTCTATATTTTTTTTCTTCAAGAACATAAAGATAAGAACTAATCGTAAAATACACAACAAGATAAACAATTACCTTTTTTTATCTTTATTTTATTATATAAAATAACTATAGTATAAAAACTAAAGTCCTAAAGTATGTCAATACCAGACAATTGAATCTGCATTAATTCAGCATAAGTATCTATTTATTTTCTTTTAAAAATCAAATATTAGATGCTAACCTCAACAAGTTTTCCATAAAACATATAACACTAATAATATTTGCATTACGTATTGTACTTAATTGATTAGCAATGATTAGTGCTGTGCGATCTATTTGAAGAAAAAAAAACAGAATGTAACTTTTTTTTTAATATGAAAAGGTTAATTTGAGTTATAACTTGAGTATCATCAGAAGATATGCAGTCTTGGACAAAAGTTGTCATGTGACGTTTCTGAAAGTTTTAGAGCTGTAACATTGAATGCAATCAAAGTTAGCTCTATGACATGAAATCACTACTTCAGGCTGTGCTAGTTAATAAGATTTCGACTATAAGTCACGAACTTTGATAATAATAAAGTTGACATATAAGACTCTTTTTAGTGCTAGAAAAAAAGACAGTAGTACTTTGTGGAACAGTAAAATAGCAAAATTTTTACACGAGCAAATTTCTGCTGAATATAGTTTGTGCAAAAGCAAGAAAATGTGTGAATCTATGGAGGATGAATTGATACTGATGATCAGGATTTATATTTGTCATACGTATGCATCATAGTAGCACCTCATAGAAGCAGCTATTTTTATCGAAGACTATATATAAAGTAATGTCTACAGAGAGCTGTGGGTCTATGTTTTTTTGGACCCGGATCAGGTCTGATCTAGAGGGTGGGGTGGGTGTGGGTGGGTGTAGGTGTGGGTGTGGGTGTGGGTGTGTGGGTGTGGGTGTGCGTGTGGGTGGGGTGCAGGCGTGGGTGTGGGTATGGGTGGGTGTGGATGTGGGTATCTCCATCATTCACACCCACACCCATACCCTTTGATTGACTTTTAGGAAAAAGAAATAATCACATACTGGAAACAGAAATAATATTATCATTATTTTATAAATTTATGGAGATACTTTCAATGTTTTTTTCATATCTATTCAAGAGTCATTCATAGAAGGCTAAAACTCTGGATTTATAGCTTTCTTTACATGCTCTTTCATTTGCGATGGTCAAAAAGGTAGGTCAAAATTTTTTGTATGACGTGATTTCTCGAGTGAGCCATGGACTGTCTCTTAATTCTTTTCCACCCATCTTATCGACATAGATACGACGTCTCACTTGATTTGTCGATTGTACAATTGCATATTGAAATCCTTCTGTATTTTGTGCATGACTGCACATGAGTGTTCGTAATCGAATGGTCACACCTTTGCCCGAATGTTGAACTCGAGTTGCCCCCATCAAAATATATAAAACCATGTTCTATTTTAGCTCTTTGCCAAAATCTTACCGAATGAACATTTCATCTATTTCATCGCTGAAATCCTCGATTTGCATGACTGCTGGTGGACTAGAAGCATCGTATGGATACTTCTTGTGGATCACATATAGATCCATTGTTATGATTGCTGCGACGATTTCGCCCAGAGAACGATGTCGTGTAAGAAACGATAGTCGTTGATCGAATGCATCTGCCTTCCATGGCCATGATACCAGTTCAAAAAATCGTTCCGGTGATATTTTATCGAATATAGTTAAAAGATTCCTTGAAGTGAATTCTTCGGCTATGAGTCGAGCACACAGATATGCACCATTTTCATTATTGATTACTTCATACGTGTATTCGTCGACATTAGTCATGCTGTTATCGTTTGGAATCAAAAAGAGAAGGGTGTGGGTGTAGGTCAGAAGAAGAATATTACTCCCATCCACACCCACACATCCACAGCCGCACCCACCCACACCCACACCCACCCACACCCACACCCACACCCACCTACACCCACACCCATACCCACCCACACCCACACCCACACCCTACAACGATGAATATCTTTATAATCTGTGTCATATGTATATATCACTCAAATCAATAAATAATAAATAAAAATTGTTAAATCATAGGTGTCGATTGACTTCATAAAAGTGTTTGACCTTGGTCCTCGCATTTCATTAGACAATGAATCACACACTGTAAATGGACAAGTAGTAACATCAGTACGAGATTGAAGCACAGCACAGGGTGGGTGGGCGGGTGGATGTGGGTGTGGGTGAGGATGGGCTCAAGGCTATAGTGCTGCTCTCAGCCTCATCCACTCTCACCCTCAAGATATTTATCAACCTCATCCTCCCTCACTCTCACTCATCCGCCCACCCATACCCACCATTGCCCAAATTTACAGGACAAATAAGCGATTCACTACCAACAATCAATTTAACGTTGTCTCTTTCACCAAATCAATTCGATTGGAATATTTTTCGTGAATGTCTGACATTTGATTTGGAATTAGAACCTGTCGATTTGATTATTGTTAATGCGCCAGAAAGCAGTACGGAATGAAAGATTAAATTCCGAGGAAAACTATTCGAAGCTCAAAATAAATTAAAGAAGATTACCGAAAAAATTTTAGTCATGTTTCTGCCGAACAGTACACAGTTTGTTCATGATCATATCAAATCACATATTGCGACAGCGGACGGAATAAAAGCTGAATTAGAAAATTTTGCTGAGCAAAAGTTGGCTATTACAAGCAATAAACTACTCTTTCCTGATCGACTTGATCGGGTCCTTGGTCTTTGCAAGACAGATCAAGTTGGAAATTTTTGGAGCAAAAGACTCGAATAATTAGCATGTGTTTATTGCAATGATTCTCTTTATGCAACTATGAAAATGTTCGTGATCATGCTTCACTTATTTAGAACACACAACTTCTTGATAAATATTTAGCATCGACCAATATTATCAATCATGCAAAATAATTATTTTGCGGAACAAGTACGATCAATTTTAATCGAATATTGGAAGAAAATTTTCCATTAGATACTACAGTAAAACGACGTGATGATGGATGGTATGGAAAAGGAATCTATTTTCGTAGTTCACCCAGTAAAGCTTCATTTATACAAAGAAAATTTCAAATAGGGAGATTTCTTATCTATCGTCAGTTATATGTGGAATCCTGCTTCTAATTTTCATCATTGTCTCATCAACACTTGATTCATCGGTTGAATGACAATAGTTCTTTAATCATTGAGAATGCACACATCTTGCATCTTTCCGGATTAGCATTTCTTAATGATGACTCTTCACTCGCCATCTTTCCAACCGTCTTTGACGTCATCGACGCCATTGAGAGAAGAGTGAACACGAGAAGCAAAACTTGAACAAGTCAGATAATCTCTTCACTTTCTCTACAAGATCTGCTTTCGAGTTGTTGATCCATTGTACCATAAATGTCAACTACTGCTGCTGATCAATCGGCAATTGCTGAACTCACCTTTGCAACACTTGAACTTAATCGTTTCATTCCAATTCCACTTCTTGTTCTTGGGACCGTTGGTAATATTCTGAATGTAATGGTATTCACTCGACGACCCCTGAAATCGAATCCGTGTTCAGTCTACTTTATCGGTAGTAGTATTGTGAATTTTTTTACTCTTTACGTTGGTTTGGTAACACCTTTTCTTGCCTTGTTTAATCTTGATCCGACAACTTCATCGGAAATTCTCTGCAAAATTCGTTTCTATCTGCGATATACCACGATTGCACTTTCATCGTGGTTCATTCTATTGGCATGTATCGATCGATTTCTATCAAGTTGTACGCGAGCTACAATTCGAGCATGGAGTTGCTTGCGTACAGCTCGACGTGTTGCTATTCTAGCTGTTGTGATCGGGTCTATTTTTCCATTTACACAAACCTTCTACTGTTATTCGATCATCAGCAGTGTGTGTACTCAACGAAATACTACATGCAAATTGGTTAATGATATTATTTTACTTGTATGTCATTCGGGTATTCCACCTGTTCTCATGATTGTGTTCGGTATGTCAACAATTCGTAACGTTAAACGTGCGAATCGAACAGTAGCTGTTCGTCAGCGGCGAGACATCCAATTAGTCCGAATTTTACTCGTACAAGTTATAATTCTGGTCTTTTTGTTTGCTACACCGGCCACTGTTCACAAACTCTATTCGAACATCACTATATACACGTCTAAGAGTCCATTGAGACGAACCATTGAAAGTCTGGTCAATCAAATATCAATCAAAATATCTTACATCAACAGTAGTACAGCATTCTATATTTATTCATTGACAAGTCAAAAATTCCGTGATGAGGTCATTCGCATTTTTTCTCCATTGTTCAACTACTGTTGTTGCAAACGGAATGTTGTGCAACCGGTAGAAGCATTGGTCAACTTCAACACTACTCAAGCAATCAAAACAACAACCAAACAGATGCCGGCACGCATTGCATAAGATGAAAACCCAAAGACACTATCACGAAGAGTAGATAGTATGAGCAATTAAGATGATCTATTGTTGTCCTTTCGTGTTGTATTGTATATAATCATCCATATGTAATATCTTCAATAGTTGTTGTATCGTATTTAGTCGATCGTCAATAATTACTATGAATATCATTCGGATTCTCAATGCGATTCATCTATATACTAATGTCGAGTGTGTCTCTACCTCTGGAGAATACTTCCAAGTATCTGTGGTAAAAATATCAGCCCGATCGGACAAAGTTAGGGGGCCGTAAGCAGGCCCGATTGAGAAAATTGTAGTTTTGCGTTACGCTAAGTAAAGGAAAAAAAATTTCTTATGATTACTATGAAAAAAAAATTTCTTTAATTCAGCAACTCTGCAATAGTAAGGTGTTTGGAGTCGAATTGTGTCTCTAATTGCACATAACACTTGAGGCTATCATACCTTATGCCCAACTCGAAATCGAGTTTTTGATCGAAAAAGAGGGGGGTATCGTTAATAGAAGTTTAGCTTTTTTTTAAACTGAATATTTGTTTCCATGAAAATATCACCTAATTAAAAAATAGGTGGAACAAAAGCTCCACTTACTGAGCCGCAGAATGTATCCTATAAAAAAGGACGGGGCGCATGAGATCACAAATCGGCCCACTAAGAATTTCTATGTAAAGGGTGTGGATGTGGGTGGGAGTGTATATGAGTGTGGATAAGGCCTTCACTCACACTCAACCCATACTCACACCCACTCCCACACCGGTATTCTCGTAATATTAGCATCAAACAATGTTGCAGAGGATTGATTTTCTGTGCCCCGAGAATCCAACCATTGATCAATAAACGAAGTTAGGAATCGTCAGAATAAATCAACTTCTATTTCTACAGAAGAGTTGTATGTCTCTGAGGGAGATTTTTGCCACGACGGCAAGGACTATCGTGAGAAATGACAAAGAGCCGTCACCATCTGGTTAGATGCAAATTGAACGAGACAGAAGTGACTTCGAACTCGAGATGTACACTATTGATGTTACATATGAGATTTTGTTTTGTTCGTTATATTGTACCAAGAACAAAGATTTCATTTGCCATCCATCATTATGAACGTTCCTAACACTGATTTTGAAGACATAGTTATTATAAAAGAATCTAAGAAAAATACGCCTCACAAGATCGTGAAAGTTCAGTAAGTTCTGATTTTCAAAGCATTTTTTTTTGAGTTTGCACAACTTGCTGTGAACAGGCTCTGGTTGTGGTCATGATCACGGCCATTTAATTCCCTCGACTGTAGGGAGGGTCATATGAAAAAAAATAGTTTGTGTTGTTTGTTTGTGTGTTTGTGGCAGGGTCAAAAGAACATCAGGGTCAAAAAAACATCTATTTTAAGTTCTCTTCTATAAAGGTTGACGAAAGTAAATCGAGGTCGGTGAATCCGAATCTGAAGTCAGATTTTCAAAATTTTGAAATGAGTTTTTAGGGTTCAGGGAAGGGTTTTTGAGAAAATGACGATATTTTATAAAGGTTGACGAAAGTAAATCGAGGTCGGGGAATCCGAATCTGAAGTCAGATTCTCAAAATTTTGAAATGGATTTTTAGAGTCCAGGGAAGGGTTTTTTAAGGAAATAATGAATTTCTATAAAGGTTGACGAAAGTAAATTGGGGTTCGGGAATTCGAACCTGAAGTCAGCTATTCAGAAAATCAAATATTTATTTCCATGAAAAGATCATACCTTTACTCTCTGAACTGTTGTCTAAGCTAAAAGCAATTTTTTTTTGAGAAAAATGCATTTGGAAAAAAGGGCAATTCGGAATATGGAAAATTGTTCTGCATATCGGGAGTCCGCTTTTGCTGTCTAGTTGCGATTGTCTCTTCAGATTATCTTTGTAGACACGAATCGGTCCGTGACCTAACGGGATGAGTGTTTTAGGAAATCTTAATGTGATGAGATACTGTTTACACGCCTCCGGCAGTCAGTCTAATTTGAGCGACATGGAGGGATTCCTCTTTATTCATGGTGATTTCTGAGTTAAATGGCTTTTTGGGGTGCACTCTTCTTAAGTGGAGAAAAGTAGCATAAAAAAATCTTGTCCTCAACATTTGATAAAATAAAATTGAAAATATCTCTGTATCTTTATATTTTTATTTAATATTCTGGGAACTTTTGGTTAGACCTAAGTAGTACTATGAAGTTTAGCTGCCCTTTTCTGCATCGACGTATTAAGTGTGAGCCAGCGCTATGGATTTAGAACTTTGTTGGTCTGTGGGTGTGAAGATATGTGAGGGTTGATGTGTAGATACTCACGCTTGGAGATGGAGATGGGAGTCTGACAGCATTTGGCGAAACACATGTATGTCGTGAGGGTTGTCTATAGAATTGCACGAGTTTGAAAGTGTGCTGAAAGATGGGTATGCGTTTGAGAATAGTGATGTGAATATGGACAAGTTTCCGGAGAACAATGTGGATGTGGATAAGTCTGTACATAGACATGTAGTTAATTAAGAGTTTCGGTACAGCTGTGACTGTTAAGACGGATATGAAGATAAGAATGCGAGTGTATGTGGTTGGATGGAACATGGATGAGGATGTAAGAGGTATGAGAATAGGGATACGGATGTGGGGGAGGTTTGAAGATAAGAAGGAGTGGAGGGATGTGTTAGGATAACGATCATGGTCGTGAAGGATTGTGAGTATAAGGACGATGATTGTGATGAGTGTGTGAATACAGGTGTGGTTGATGATAGTTTTCAAGATAGCTGCGAGAATTCAGAGAGTAATATGAATAAGTATTCGACTGTTGAGAGGTATCAGAACAAGAATATACATAGGGAGGGATTTGCCGATGGAAATGAGGACAGTCAGGGACGTGAGGATATGGCTAAGGGTTGTTAGGAATTCTAATAAAACTCTGACTTTTCAACTAGACAATTAGATTGAAGAAATAAGGGATAGTTCATAAGAAAGTGCCGGTTCGGGACTGCCCATTGCGAGTTCTCATGTTATAAAACTAACTATTTTTCGAAGTAAGAGCAGCCTGGAATTTGCTATAGTGTAAATCAAAGAGGATGATCTTGTGGGGGAATGGGATTACGCGTGGCAGCGGCTAGCCGCTGCACTGAAAAATCTCCTGAAGAAAAGCTTCAGGCTATTGGGATTCATCGGATAAATATCAACAGTGTAGATCTAGTGAGTTTGACTAGGGGCTAGGAGTGGCAAAGAACTGAGAAATAATTTGAAATAAAGTGTGAGAATAGCTTTTCTGCACGTGCACAATATTTGAATAGTACATTTAACGGGAAACATCACTCAAAGAACTTATTTTCCTCGACTGAAGGGAGGATCATAAAATATGGAAACCGATATAGGTGATTACATGTGATACTATTAGTAACTGTTTCGATAAAGTGGACTAGCGTATAAGTACTTCTAACCCTTCAGTCGAGGGTTGAGCGAGTCGTAGCGACGAGCGTTACTTGTATTTTAATGCAATTGAATAGTCAAGATGATGAACGCAACCGTACTACACTAATCAAGATCACCTTGTGATTATCGAAGCCAACTGATAGTACACGTAAATAATGAGCATCGTGTATCATTGGCACAATGAAGCTGTTTTTCTCATTTATTCTCCAGCATCTAACTAAGCAATGACAAATCATAGTGTTTCACCTGGTGTGAAAATTCGCTTATGAAAGTTAAAGAAATCAAACAAATTTCCCTTTGTTTAGTCAGTGATCTATTTTACTTTCACGTTGAGTTATGTGATTTGCAAGGAATAACAGTCGAAGAACATATTATTATCGAAAGTGCGCATAGCGCATAATAGTTGGAAGATATGCTTTTATTTTATTTTCTTTCTGATGTTTTCGATGACATCCAATTGTGTAGTGTCATGGATTTATTTACGAAGCGGAGCGACCCATATATTTCCCAACAATTTTGCCGTTTCACCGAAGTCTTTGCATTTCCTATCACCAATACCAACAAAACCACCCGACGGAGCACAAATACGATTGCATTCATCGTCCAAAAGAAGGTTTATTCGATCACAACAGCTACTTGTAGCCAGATAAGTCATTTTGCCACGATATACATAACTGTCGATGCTCAAATAAGGACTCCCTCCAGGTGTGGCATACATTGAATCAATCATGTTTTGAATACATTCTGGAATCTCAAGTTTAGCTGTTGATGGTATTAGAAGAGCAATAACAAAGATTGCAACTGTAATCATGATAGTCTTCATACTTTTCTATTCGATCTAAAACTTGAAACAGACGAAAGCATTTTTATTACCGAAGTGCTTCGAGTGATTGTCTTTGCTCTGTGATGCTGCATGCTTTTATGGCATTAGGTTGATTTACTTGCACCTGTATGCTGTTCTCATCATATCTAAAGAGTGTCAATATATTCAAGCATATGCTTATCTCTGTTCACATAGCGGTTGTATTTGGTGTGATCGCTTGGAATAGCATCGATTTCCACACTTTTTGATAGAATCGAACGTATATTCAAATACTCTACAATGACTGCATAGTCAATATCAATAGCCACCAACATCGAAAACGTTGACGGCAGATTCGAAGCTTTCAGGCTAATATTCACTTACTAAGGTACTGGTTTTTGTATATCAAATGCGCCTGGCATCAATACAACTTTCGCGAAATTTCATTAGTGAAATTCTGCGAAATATAAAAAGAGCATTATTTTCGACACAAGTTTTACCAAGAAAATGATCTCATTTTTCATAATATTCGTTCAATCATCATGTCAGTATCAGAGTTAATTGCGTCATTCGCAGCTCAACGAGTTCTAAGTAATGGCATGCGAATCATCTCGGTCAATCAAGGAGTGTGGTCAAGGCTTGGAAATTCACGAAAGAACACTCCAGGGCATTTATTCATTTTTGACTCGAGACCATGCATATCATGCCAACTCGAATGAGTTGTGCGTATCCTAAAAAGAGTTCGTTTCCATAGCCTTTTTCTGCGGAGATGTTAAACCTTCATAGTATTCTGAAGTATAATTCTCTGACTCCTTCGGAGTCACCAGAAAATGAATTTCGAATTTTCTCTTCATACTTTGCATACATGAAGCTCTCAGGGTGGGTGTGGGTTATTCTCCTTCAATCACCAATACCTACATCCACCAATATCCAGATCCAGTCCCACATCCACACACACACTCATCCGTAATGGATATATGTATGGCATATATCATCTGAAAACTTACAAATATTGATATACTTTTGGTGAGATAATCTCAAGATTTTCGAAAACTATTATTGAAAATTTGAAATAGATATATGATCTTTCTTACTCTTGACTTTTTTTAATTATTACTGAGAATAAACAATGGCCATGTACGCATATGTTGCGATCGATGTTGTAGAAAAAAAAAATCTTTTTTTCCCTCGACTGTAGGGAGGGTCATATGAAATAAAATAAGGTTGTATGCGTGTGCGTTTGTGTCAGGGTCAAAAGAACATACCAGAGAGGTTAGCTTATTTTAAGACTTTTGGTCGTTTTGAGTGAACTTTGCCATAGGTT
>CAJNOL010001468.1:46957-63555 GCA_905250125.1 Rotaria sordida | reverse complement strand
TTTTTTTATTTTATTTTAAAAAATATTTTCTTTCTTGGTTTTTTTTTACCTGTGTAAGAATAGGTCCAACTTGATTTTTAAGTCTTAAAATTTTGTCAAGACCTTTTTCAATAGCTGATGGAAATGAAAGCAAACGTAATGTATGACCTGTTGGTGCTGTATCAAATACAACAACACTAAAATTCATATTTTTAACTAATCTAAATAAGATTCGAAGAATTTTGTTAAAAATAAAAAAATAAAAATAAAAAAAAAATTACTTCATAACTTCAGAAAAACTAACAGCTTCATCAATACCAGGAAATGATGAAAGCATTTCTTGAAACATTGAACGACCAACTGTCCATAATTCTTTATTTATTTAAATATAATTAAAATAAATTTCTTTTTTTTCTATTTATTATTCTTACCACTTTCTTCATTATCTTCAGGTAATTCATTTATTCCACCTGATGGATCGATTTCCTGATCAAATTTTATTTAACAAAATTTTTAAAAAAAAATTAATTAA
The DNA here is from genome assembly GCA_905250125.1 of Rotaria sordida. NCBI lineage: Eukaryota > Metazoa > Rotifera > Eurotatoria > Philodinida > Philodinidae > Rotaria > Rotaria sordida. The sequence goes on along the minus strand of CAJNOL010001468.1, from coordinate 63,044 downwards.
AAAAGAAAAATTAGAAACCATTGCATAGAGATTTTCATATCCATTGACTTTTGTTGGTTTCTTTGTAAATTTTTGATTAAATGCATCCGATATATTATGAGCTGGATCAGTACTTAATATTAATACTGTTTCTCGTACTTTAGATAAAAGTGAAGCTAAACTACAACTATTTTAAAAAATAATAATAAAAATAATATTTAAAATGAAAAATAGATAAAAAAAAACCTGCATGTTGTTTTTCCAACACCACCTTTTCCTCCAACAAATATCCATTTAAGACTTTTTTGTCCAACTATATTTTGAAGACTTGCTTCAGCAAGATCATCTACTAGTCCTATCGACGACGACATTGATCAACTAACTGAAATTATTTTATTTTAAAATAATTCTATTGGATTTATATAATAACCTTTCAATATTCGACACAACAATCTATAGTATATTCTAATGACCTCTATCGAAATGAAACAATCCATCATAGAGATAAATATAATAATAAGAGTTAGTTGTTTATTTTGAAATAGTTCGAATAAAATCTATCGAGATAATAAAACGCAATATTATCTTGTTATTAACAATATATTAATTGTTGATCCCTTCTAAACAAATAATTTATTCTCGAACAAATATTTAAGATTTATTTTATGAACTTTTTAAAGATCATCTCATCTTAACATTTACATAGAAACAATCGAAAGAAAAATAATTTACCTCATATAGATATTAAAAAGAAATATATTTATTTAATTCGATTATAGTCTAAAAAAATAATCTTTTTTTACTTTTCGATAGAAGATTTCAAATGTTAGACTTTTATTTTCTTACCTTTAAGATAAATCGTTATTATATTATCAAAAATCTATGTTCAAAATCGAATGTATCTAATAAATTATATTTTTTATATTGATAATATTCATTTATTCTTCGATAATTATTATATAATAGAAGTTATATTCAATAGAATTCTTAATATATACATACTAACAACAAGAATTTAAATTGAATTTTTTATAATAGAATAACTCATAATAGATTTTCAGCATTATTTCAATATTTTTACTTTTACTTATATTTAATCAACTTGTTAAACTTCAACTGATAATTGAATAGATGATAAATATCCTTAAAATAAAAAATTTCATTTAACATATCGAAGATTACATCGATCGTCTAGAGTATATTTATTATAAGAATAAACGATAATTGAATAACTGTTACTGTCTCTTCTCTTTATTCAAATAAAGAATCGTTATCCTGAGGAAGAAGAAGACATTCATAGAGAGATCGATTTATTTTATTTAGTATAAGTTGAGATTTAAATGAACCAACTAATAAGATTTGATGATGTAGTTTCGAAATGTAATTATTTCTAATCTATATGTCCGAATTGAACTCGAATATAACAATATTGTTTATCAGTCATTTTATCATAATAAACTATTAACCGTAAATTGACGATTTGTTTTATAACTAATATTTAACTTATGTCCTAGAATATATGATTTCAAAAAAAAAAACTCAACTTTTAAATTTAATAGATAAAATCAATTCTGATAAAACTAAATGGAATTTGAAAATGAGAATATAACAGAGATTTAACATACTCGTTCATCAAGACTAAATTAAATATTTAATATTTCGAATTGTTTACTTCAAACTTTTACCAGATAATATCCTCAACTAGACTAGATTACATTAACGAATCTCAAAACCTTTCAAAAAATTCTCTCCAAGATACGAAATTTTAAAAAAATCCATTCTTATATATCCTATCTATGAAAATCTCTCTCTGTGTCTTTATAGTTCTATATCTCAGAGAAACTTTTTTCAAACATTTTTAAATTTTTTATTCGATCTAGTCTATTATTGACGGCAGAATAAACTGTTAGTTGATATAAGACGAATATGTTGATAAGAGTAATAGCTATCGATCGTCCGATTTTCATCAATCGAAACGATGGTCAATTAGGAGATATTTTCATATAATATAATGCAACCTAAAATCATAATCTAATCAATCATTTTGGGAAATATTTCTGAGATATGTATAATAATGCAATGTAGTTCCAATGAAATATTCATTCTGACATATTTATTAGATAGAAAAAGTTTTAAAATCTAATATCTATTGCTGATAATGATGATGAAGATTGATATTAATTATAAATAAATTGGATTATGGAATATGTCGACAATGAAGAAAGATGTCGCTTTTGTTAATTAAATAAATTAACTAATAAATAAAATTGATTTCTAAATAGTTAAATGAATATAAAAAATGATTTTTTTATTCTAAAAAAAAGTAAAGAAAATAATTGAAAAAAGTAAAATGATATATAAGAAAAAAACAAGAGAGGCTTTGTATAATTGAAAATGGTTATTGTTTATTGTTATTGTTTTATGTTGATATAAGGTGATTATCTATTGTTTGATTAATTTCTTTTTTTTAACAAAAATCTTTATCGTTATTGATAATAATATAATAAAAGCAAAAAAAAAATGTCTAATAATAATGAAAATGAAGTTCTAAATGATGAAGATGAAATAAAAGAAAATGAAGAATCATTATTTAATTTGGAAGATGATGATAATAAACAAGAATTAAATGAAGATAATCAATTAAAATGTTATTTATGTAAACAAATATATAATCAACCAAAATTTCTATCATGTACACATACATTTTGTCTTCAATGTTTGAATAAATTAATTGAAAATAATTCAAATAAAGATATTTTACAAATTCAATGTCCAATATGTCAACAAATAACTGAAGTTCGATTTTATTACATTTTTATATTTATTTAATAATAAAAAACGGAATTTTTTATTTAGATATCAAATTTAAATATGTTAGTTGATAATTATTTGTTAATACGTGAAATTGAAAATATTGGTTTAAAAAGAGGTTCAATTGAATGTCGTGCATGTACATCAAATGATAAAGGTGTTGCACATTGTTCAACATGTTCATCATATTTATGTTCAAAATGTTGTCAAGCTCATAAATATATGAAATGTTTTGAACAACATAATGTAAGACGTTTATCAGAAATAGATTGTGAATTAAATAATTTAAATGATTTATGTCAAATTCATAAAAAATCTTATCTTATTTATTATTGTCGAACATGTTCAATCAGATTATGTGAACAATGTTTTATATTACATCCAACAACACAACATGATATTGAAAAGAATCATTTTGAATTAATTCATTCAGATTTAAATAAGAAAATAAATGATATTGATCAAATACGTTTAAATGCATTATCTTATTTAGATCATCAATTAACTTCTCTTCAACATGATTATGATAAAGCGAAAATTGAAATTGATCAATCATATCAACAATATCAACAAGTTTTAAATGATGTTTATGTAAATTGGTTTTTTTTTTTTTTTTTTTTTTTTTTTTTTTTAAGAAACAAAATTTTGTTATTTTAGAAAGAATATTTATCATCATTAAAGAATTTACAACGTGATGAAGAAATGCGCTTAATTGATAAATTAGAAAGAATTCAAAAAGGTTCTCAATCATTTGATGATAGTCGAACAGTTATTGAAAATTGTTTAAAAAAATGTTCATTCAATGAATTAATTGAATTAAATAAAAAATTATTTTTTAATATATTTAATTCATTTCAACAATTATTTCAAATTGAATCAATTCATTTAAATACAACAAATGATCAACAACAAGATAATAATTTAGTTCAATTTATATCAACACCTATTCAAGATTTTATACAAATAATAAAAGATCATTTTGGACAATTAATTAAACCACAATCAAAACAAATTTCATCACCAACAACAAATCATTATCAGGTTACCCCTTTTTTTTTTTTATTTAACATAGAACAAAGAAATCTCATTTATTTTATAATTTTTTAGTTTTTTTTTCATATGAAAAATCAAAAAAAAAACACATTATTATATATATTTTTTTTTTAACTAAAAAATCAAGGTTGAGTTGTCCGTTAAGATGAGTAATAAAGTGTTCTTTTTCCGTCGATATATATTGAGTAGGAGTCTAGTGCAATATATATTGATTGTCTAAGGTCATAGGTAAACAAGTGCAAATAAAATAAAATAAAAAATATAATTTAGAGAGAATCATTATTATCATCAACAAACGGTGACTCAGTATCATCATCATCAGGTGTTGGAAGTTTAGCTCTTGGTCAACAATCATCTCGTCAGCGTATATTATCAAATGGTTTATCACCATCAAATACCAATCGTCAAGATTTTTTTCGAAATAATTCAACAAATGAAACCGAACCAGTTGTAGAAAATCTTCGAGCACTTCAATCAATATTTGTTGATTCATTATCAACAATTCATCCAAATGTACAAAGAAATTTAGAAGAAATTCTTCAAATGAATCAACAACAACAACAACATGAAAATTGTTCGTTATTTAAAATAATTTAATTATAAATAAAATATATTTCTTGTGTTTTTCTTTTTTTAAGTATATCCTATGTTAACAGGTCAAACATCAGTAACAGGAATAGGAGAAAGATCACCATCAAACAGTAAATTATTTTTTGTAAAAAAAAAAAGAAATTTGAATATTTAAAGGTATAGTTCAATATCCTCCTCCATCATTAATATCAACATATTCAACAACAAATAGTGGTGGATCAAGTAATGGAAATAATAGTCGTTCAACAACACCATTTTCAGGTCTAACACAAAATTCTACAATTGATATTAATTTAAATTGTTTATCTCAAACATCATTAATGCGTCGTTGTGGACAATCAATGCAAGTTCGAGCTAAATTTGGTTCATTAGGACCACAAAAATGTCAATTTAATGCTCCACATGGTTTTTGTCTTGGTATTGATGAAGAAATAATTGTTGCTGATACAAATAATCATAGAATACAAATCTTTGATAAAAATGGAGAATATAAATATCAATTTGGTATGCCTGGAAAAGAAGAAGGACAATTATGGTATCCAAGAAAAGTTGCTGTTATTAGACAAACAGGAAAATTTGTTATTTGTGATAGAGGAAATGAAAGAAGTCGAATGCAAATATTTACTAGAAATGGACATTTTATTAGAAAAATTTCTATTAGATATATTGATATTGTTGCTGGTTTAGCTATAACACAACAAGGTTTACTTTTGTTTTTTTGTTTTTTTATTTAATAAAATTTATTTATTTTATTTAAGGAAATATTGTTGCTGTTGATTCAGTATCACCAACTGTTTTTTGTATAAGTGAATCTGGTGATCTTCTTAAATGGTTTGATTGTTCAGATTATATGAGAGAACCATCGGATATAGCCATTTTCAATAATGAATATTTTGTTTGCGATTTTAAGGTATACTAGTTTTTATCATTTTTTTTTATTTAAGAGTATATTACCACCATTAGAATTTTTTTTTTTCAAATATATATACAACTTTACTTTTTATTATAGGAATTATCCACCAAGCTTTCCTCATATCATTATATATATATCTTTTTAGAAAATGAACAGATTTTCAAATATTTCTAATATCAATATTTGACTCTACTAGAATATTTCCCAAGAAATTTTCCTCTTTTTTAAACTTTTTCACTTTTGGAAAAAGTGCGTTGCCATTTCCATTATTATTGAAGGGAACATATTTATATAAATGATAATGTCAGATGGCGTTAGCTACCTTCATCTATTACGTTGTTTAATAATGATCCACTAGAATATATTTTTATTATTATATCAGTTATTCGGGATTTCCATGAAAAATAATTTTCTCAAATTTGTTTAGGGTTTCCCTGAAAAAATGGTCTCTAAAGAGAAATTTTGTTTTACAGGGCTTTATCAGAGGAAACTTTTCATCGAACGGATTTTAAATAGTTGATTCCTCGAATGAAAAAAGTCGAATTCCCTATCGTGAAGTTAGATTTAAAAAAAACTTCTTTATGAGACGATATCCAGAAAAATGATAAGAATAAATTCATGGAAGAAAGTTTGAAAATTGCCTCGGATGAATATTTGTGCATAGAATCGATCTTTTATTTGAAACGAGTCCGAGCTCTGTGTCCTTTCTAACGAGAAAGTTATTTCAATTCTCGTGGAAAGTAGGAAAACAAGCCGGAAGTTGGGTTTAGTCAGACTGAAATATTTTTCTGAATCGTTTCTGAAAATTTGAGGACGCACGGTCAATTCTAATCAGTAAATGATTTGTATGATAATAAGATAAGATTTCTAGTTGATAAATAAGTATCATCCATGGTATAATATAGATTATGAAATATGATTAAAAAAGAAAAAAAAAATTATTTTATATAATTTATGATAACTTATTTTGAAATTGAAGATAATGAAAATATACTCTTCCTAGATTTAAGTTTATTGATTGAGAATATTGAAGTTAAATTATTTAATTGTTGATTATTATCTATAGAAGAGTGAATAAAACTTTTTTAGTTCGACTTTTTATAATATTTATTCTGTAAAAATTGGTAAAGATAATATTCTCGAAGATAATTATAAAATCTAAATAATATTTTCATGAAGTGAAATAAGTGTAGAATGAACTAAATTAAATATAAATCTATTTATTTGATAATAGATAATAATTATTTTTAAAAAAAATTCTTTTATCATAGATAAATCGAATAAATCGAAATTGTTCTCGTATTGATTTATTAAAAATGAGTAAATAAGTTAAAAATGAAATTTTGTTAAGGGTCATTGTGTTGTTGTATTTGATGAAGATGGAACATTTTTACGACGTATTGGTTCGGAAAGTGTAACTAATTTTCCAAATGGAATTGACATAAGTGATGCCGGTAAGTAAAAAAAAAATTTTGTTTTCAAATAAAAATAAAAAAAGTTGTATAAAAGGTGATGTAATCATTGGTGATTCACATGGAAATCGTTTTCATATAGCTGTATTTACACGTACAGGTGATTTTTTACAAGAATTTGATTGTCCATATGTAAAAGTGTCACGTTGTTGTGGATTAAAAATAACATCGGATGGTTATATAGTAACATTGGCTAAAAATAATCATCATGTACTTGTATTAAATACACTTTATTTAACATAAAAAAAAAAAAAAAAGTTGTCTTGTGTTTGTTATATTGTTGTGTGTGTGTGTTAAGTGAACAGTCGTGTGAGAAATGAACTAAAAGAGGCTGGTCGCTGTGATATAAATATAAAATCTAACTAAATCTATCTATGCGTTTGTTTTTGATGTCCTTTTTTTTTTGTTTATTTCTTGTTTGAGAATCAGGTAGTCAAAGATCATTATTGATTTAAAGAAAAAAAAAATAGTGCGACCACTCTTTGTTTTTTTTTTTTGTTTTTTATTTTGTAGGTATGTTCTTTTTGTTTGTGTGTTAATCCCGGTTAAGGAATCTCGCTCAATCCTTACCCATTTATTCTATATTTTCTATTTTTTTTTTTTTGTTTTGTTTTTCTTTTTTTTCTAAACGCATTTTTTTTTGTTTCGCATCATGATTGCCAGATATTAAATTGATTTCTCTTATATATTGAAGACCATATGTGCTAGCCTCTTCCAACACCTTTTTTTTTTGTTTTTTTGGTTTATTCGTTTCGAGTTTTGTGATATGAGAGTGGTCAGCTCGTCGTTTTTTTTTTCGATATTCTCTTTATCTTATTTCCCTGCTCTGTTTTTCTTTTGTGCTCGTTTTCTTTTTCTTATGCTCTTGCTCTTGCTTGCGCGATTCATTTAAATACATATTAACACTTCACTCAAGGTGACAATGGAATAAAATATCATTTTTTTTTAATTTAACAAATATTCAATTTGAATTTTTTTAAAACAATTTTAATTACATTACATATTAATAGATCACAATTTAATTCTTTTTATTTTATTCAAAAAAAAAAAATCTCGCTATATTCAGATCACTGATTTATAATAATAAATCTAAATATAAATATAACTAAATAAATAATCGTAGATCTATTTATGTAACCAGAACTGGTTCAATTTATTCGATATTCTTCCACCTAATAAATCAATATTGAATAGAGATTAGAATTGTTTATCTTCATCAAATTCTTATTGAAAATAGTCAAATGAAATTAATTCGGAATGATAATTGGAAAAAAAAAAGTTAAATTTGCTAATCAATATTGATAAAATTGTTAGTCGAAAGTATGTCGATGTCAATTGATAGAAGAAATGATATAATCTGATGAATAATAAATGAAATTGATAATGTAATCATTATTTCTCTAAGATAGATAGATAAAAAAAAACACGAATATCATCTTTAATTATTTCAAAAGAATTAAATAAAAACAAGTCAGTTTTTTTTCTAAATAAAATCATTGTCGAAAAATTTCTCTTGTCAAAATTTCTGATGGAAGATTGTTGATGAGTAGAACTATTCTCTTTTTTATTCTAAGAATTGAATAAAACGACAAAAGGAATTTTTTTTTTCTGATCTTTTTATTTTATTAAATGAGAACGAATATTATTTATTTTGAATAATAAATAGGAAGAGTATAGAATAAAATAAGTTGAAGATATTAACTGAGAAAGAAAGGATAGATTAACCTTTAGAATAATTCAATTCTCTTCACTGTCTATGAGAAAACATTGAGAAATAAAAAAACTAAAAATAAAAATATTGTTAGTCGATAGATTCTTCCTTATTATCAATAGTTAATATAAATAATGATTATTTTCCCTAATATTTCAATATATTGATCAATAGAATAAAAACAAACTGTTAAACAATATTTGTTTGATAATGATTTATATTATTTTATTTTTTATTAAACAATCAAGAAAATTTCAAATTGACAATTGAAATCTGTTGATAGATAATCGATATATTAATTGAAAAAAAAACCAATGATAAAGGTCTAAAATAGATGATTAATAATTCATTCTATTAGACATTATTCATCTTATCATTATTATAAACAAGAAAACATTTTTATCAATAATTCTAACCAAAATTGGATCATTTATTGTTTTTAGATATTCTTTCTTTATTTCAAAACAAGAAAACTATGATAAAATCTTTAGAATTGATCATCTATGTTTTCCTACTAATTTTTACTTTTTTTGTCTTTTTGTACGCTGAATACAAACTGAGGGAACCGTCGAAAGTGATCCATCGTTTTTGGTCTCATATGTTCTCCATAAGTAGGGGACCTATAGACTAGAAAAAGCCTAAGAGGATATCGGTCCATCTTCCGATATGGCTCAGATATTAAAGTTTTACTCAAATTATTCTAGATAAGTGACGTTTTACAGCAAAACCGTATTTTAGAATTTTGATCTGAAACTTTGTAGAGAGAATTTTACTCGAAATCTAATCGTTTTATTGAAACGATATTTATAGAAAGTGAAAAGATTATTAGCGTTAACCTTGGTCCAGTTTTTCAATTCGAAATCAGTTATTAGTTTTCGTTGTGGATTCTAATAAAAATGAGTTTCAGTGAAGAAAATATCGGATAGAGAATTTATCTTAGATCTTTGTTTTCGAAGGTCTATTAAATATAAATAAAAAAGAATTAACTAAGTCAAAGTCGATTAGTCTTTTACTTATTTTACGCATTATTTTCATTTTTATTCTAAAACCAGTTTGAACAAACGTTGTCTTTTTTCGTTTTAAATAAACGAAAATGAAATCTTAATGACAGATGAACAACTAGAAGATTTATTTAAAGAATAATAAATTATCTTTTATAAATTCTAATAAAATGATATATGAACAAATAATAAGTTAACATTGGTATATCGAACTTAAAAAGATTCTCAAAACTAAAACGATCTACTCATAGTAAAAGACATTCGATTGATTTATCTAAACAAAATCTTCAAGGTTTACTCCAAACTTATATTGATTCAATTCATTTTCAAGATTTTGTTTTTGGTAACAAGAATAACAATTCAATTTATTTCCTTTATCATTGACATAATAACACATTTCATTCAATTTTCTCAATCTATGAATATATTTTATATCAAATATAACAATTTAACCTTATTCAATTCTCACTGGAATATATCGATTTATCGTCACAATATTCAATTTTATCATGAAAACAAAAGAAAATAAATGGGATAACATCTTTTGATCATCAAAAAAAAAACAAAACAAAACAATTGACCACCTAATTAGTTATGTGTGAAAAGAGCTTCGATAAATAAGATAAATGAGCACAAAAAAGGTTTTATATTAATAAGAAAAAAAATGATAAATTGGATATATAATAGATATGAGTACTAAATCAATATAGAAAAAAAAAAAAAAAAAAAAATGAAAAGTCGATTTTATAATAATAAAGTAGATCGTTCTTTTTTTGCTCGATCTTTCGCTCGTCGTTTACCTAAAAGTTGTGAATGAGTTTTATCAATTAATTGATAATATTTTAGTAATATTACTACCGAGGGAAGGTTTCCAACTATGACGTACCGTTTTCAATTGGGTCTATACTAATTTGTAGAGCTCGATCAGACTAGACCAAGGCTAACAAGGATTCGTCCCGATACGCTCTCCTTCTCAAGTTCTAATCATTTTACTAGATTTTCGACCACTGACAAGGCATAGATGAGAAAATTGAATTAGAAGATTCTCATCTTAAATATTGACTAGAGATAGGCCTCATACTCCTTAGAATTTTTTAAAAAATTCATCCTAAAAGAATGTTCTTTTCTTGAAATATTCCTATTCAGGAAGCGATTATGTATCGCAAGAAAATATTAGAAAGACGAGTATTTTCAACACTCAATATCTCAGGAAGAGAATATTCTTTTGACCTGAGTTTTTTAGGACGTAATAAGGACCATAAGGCCTATCTATGGGCAAAATCTCAGATAAAAATCCTCTAATTCAATTTTCCCATACATGCTTTGCTACTGGTCGAAAATCCAGTAAAAGGATCATAACTCGAGAAGAACAGCGTATGGTGGACGAACTCTTTTAGCCTTGATCTAGTCTGATCGAGCTCTACAAATTAGTATAGACCCAATTGAAAAGGGCGCGTCACACTTGGGAACCTTCCCTCGTAAGTCAAGTGAATGTTTCCATAAATATAAATTCCTGCCAGTTGGGCGCATGTAGACGATTTGAGTGGATAAACCAGGAAGCAGAATGTAGGTCTAAATCTAAGGAGAAGATCTAATCGTGCATCCACACCCTTCTCATTAGGTTTATCGAATGTTTCGATGATATTGAAAACATTAATATTCTTTATTTGCCATTTAATGGTTATTGATAGAAATCTCTATTATTAGAATTGTCAAACTTATCCTATATATATAGAGGATTACTCGTTTTTCTAGGATAATTTAGAAAAATGAATCAGATTATAGAAATTGAGTTGAGTTTGTCACAATTTATCATCTCTAAGATATACGAATAAGAGTTTGGTTATTTTAAAATAGAGTTGATTTATCTCTTAAATAACATTTTTTATTAATTTCATGGTTAATTCTATTATTTTCTGGTGCTCTTTGAACATAGAACTAATTTGATGGTGAAAAAAGATTTTTTCGAAAAAATCTAAGAACTATTGTTGACAGTTAACTATACGATAAAAGAATTGAATTTTTCATATCGTCAATTTAATTTTGGACAAAGTTTCATTTATAATTATATAGAAATCTTATTTATTAATATGAAAAAATAAAATCAATATCCATGAAATAGGTATATAAACAATCTATGAAAAATCGAACTTTTATTTAGATTTAACTAGAGAAAGAATATTTAAGTAACGACTCATCCATAATAATTATATTGAGATAATTTATTCTTGAATTATGTTGACAATTGACTACATTGACATATAGATTGATTCAACCATTCAAATAATATTTAAGGAAAATAAATAAATTCTTGTTTGTTTTAATAAATGATAAATCAATAAAAAGGATAGAATTTTTTATAGAGAATATCGAACATCTCACTTGAATAAATCAATGAAATCACTTTTCAAGATAAATAGATTCTTGGATTTTCGAATACTTTTCCACTGATGTTAACTAGACTTGTCAAGAGTGATCGATCAGATATTGCTGCATTCAACAATAGATAAAACTAAACAATTTATATTCGGTTAAATTAATAAATTAGGATGTTAATCATAAGTTAAATATGTTAACAAAATAAATTCTGATAAATAAATCGAAAATATTATTTATTCATAATGATATTATTTATATATCGTAGAATAATTTTGTTTAAATTTGTTACTCTTTATATATATATAATATGATCTATTGGTGATAACAGTTTTAAAATGAGGTTAGAATAAAACTTTTTCCAATAATATTTATCGTTATTGAGTATAGAATAATTGAATCTATGGTAAATGTTTATTTTAAAAAAAATAATTTTATCTAATTATGTGTTTTTTTTTCTCGTATTTATATATAAAAAAGTATGTTTATTTTAAAAAATTAATTAATAGAATAAATTTAAAAAAAAATAATTTTATAAATCAGAAAAATAAATAATTTCGATATATTATTTTGATTAAAAATGCATTGAATATAATAATTGTTTGAAAAATTTTAAATTGAATTGAATTAGATTTGAATAGTTGATAGAAAAGATGCATTCTATAACTGTTCTGTTTTCTAAATATAGACGGTCGATTATGTTTCTAACTACTCAATAGGAAAAAAACCCCAAGAAAAGAAAAGGAAAGAAAAGAAAAGAAAAATGTTCGTCGAGAAGCATTAGCTATGATAAAGGCGCGCTATTTCAGTAGTCTCATTCTCGTTGATTCTCGTTGAAAGGGTATGTATTTTCTCTGCTTGTTCTCTCTTTATGGTTGGATGTTTTTTTTTTCTCGTATCCAGTCCTGTTCGTCTTGTCTTTGCATTTTTTTTGTTATGCGTCTGTAAGTCTACGTTATTTTTTTCTTTCTCTATTAGAGTTCGACACCATGAGATCATTTTCTTTCATAGGGTTATTTCAAGCAAGTTGGATTCCACAAAGGTTATTTTTTCCCAAGAACTTCACAGATCGATTACGCAAAAAAACCAATAAGGAAAATAATATTGAGATTAGAATTGAAATATTTTATTTAATTATTTATTCAAATTCGTTAGTTATTAATAAAATAATCGATTATATTCTAATAAATATTAATAAATAATATATTATAGTTATATTTATTTATTATTTGAAAACTGTTTTTTTTTCTTTTATTAGGATATTTATTTTTATAGAATAACTAACAACGGATTTTACTATAAACAATAGATTATATTCTATTCGTTTGCTTTTTTCTAATAGAAATAGAATAATAAAAGAGTAGTTTTCAATATTTAACTCGAGTTATTTTTATCTTTTATTTGATTATTAGAAACAAAAAAATCTAAAATCGAACAAAATCTATGATTAATAGTAAAATCCCTCTTTTATGTTAATATCAAAGGAAAGTGCAGTGAGAAATGAGAGAAGTTAATAAAATAATAAATAATTAAAAAAAAAGTATAAAATAAAAATCTAATCGATAATTAAGTAAAGATAAAGATAAATTCTTGTTATGTTCTTTGTTAAAATAAATAATATAAATAAAAATAATTTATTTCTAGATAAAAAAAAGTATTAGGTTTTATTTGAAATCTTTTAATAATGGGTCTATCTGAAGTCGTTCCAGCAGGTAAGATAAATAAAATAAAGTTAAATTAATAAAATAAAATAAATATTTATTTAAGGTGTATTAACTGGTGATTCTGTAATGAAATTGTTTTCATATGCAAAAGAACATCATTTTGCTATTCCAGCATTTAATGTAACATCTTCATCAGCTATAAATGCAGTTCTTGAAGCTGCTCGTGATGCTAAATCACCTGTTATTATACAAATATCTCAAGGTGGAGCTCAATTTTATGCTGGCAAAGGTCTTAATAATGATGGTCAAGCTGCAAGTATATTAGGAGCTGTTGCTGCAGCACATCATGTACGAAATGTTGCTAAAACATATCAAGTACCTGTTGTTCTTCATAGTGATCATTGTGCCAAAAAATTAGAACCATGGTAATGATTAGTTTTATTTTCTTTTCTTTTTTATTCAATTATAAAATTTATCGAATTTATATCCTAGTTTACAATATTTACTCATATATAAATAAAACATATTATTTATATAAACCACAGACTATTCTTATATATTAATAACAGGAGAATCATTTTTCACTTTCTCTACAAGAAGATTTTCGGAGTTTTTTCACTCATTCATAGAAAATTCTTCTCTATTCATATAGATATGATAGGGTCTATGTGTCTCTATTAGAGTACACAAAATGACATTGAAATATATGATAACATATCTTCAATTTTCATCTAGGAGTTCTTATCTATATATCCTGTTGGTACATAAGTTCTGCACGTTTCAATCAGTAGAATTATATTGCCAATATAAAACTACATTTTAAGGGAAGTAATTATATATTCAGATAGCGCTCAGGATTCTTCATCACCCTGTATATTTAGGTCTTGACTTAAATTTATTTGCTGAAAAATATTTCGACTACAATGAAGACACCCTCACCTGTATTGACAATGTTCGAAATATTTCTCGGTAAATAAGTTGAAGCTAAGACCTGAATATACAGGGTGATAGAGTATTTAAAGGACTCTCAGAATCTATAATTACTTTTCTAAAAAACAGATTAGTGTAGAGATAAAAATTTTAAAAACACACGAGAAAGGAACAAAAAATGAAATTCGTGCGGATCTGAGGGTGAGGGTGTTTTCACTGTATTCGAAATATTTTTCAGCCAATAAATTTAAGTAAAGAGTTAAATACACAGAGTGATAGAGAATTCCGAGGACTATCAGAATAAATAATTTATTTCCTTTAAATCTAGTTTTATATTGGCAATATAATTCTACTGATCCAAACGTGCACAACTTATGTATCAACGGGATAGTTTAGACACGAAATAAAAGTCGAACCGAATAATTTGATAATATGTTCATCTATAGAATTGTATCTATCTGATTAAATAATAGATTAACATATTTATTATAATTAGCTTTGATGAAATGTGAAAGTGCTTGAAATGGTTTATGACTGGAATTATATTGATGAGATTTGACCAAATAAATTCTTGTTTAATCAGTTTATGAAGATAATATTTTGTTTATAGAATATATTAAACTCCTATTTCCATAGTTATTAGAAGATGATAGATTGATTTTATGTAAATAATTCTCAATTTCAATAGATAAGAACTTCTTTTTTGGATACTAACAATAAAGAAGAAGATTGAGAGGGCGCAGAAACGGTGAGTGTAAAGAGATAATAAATGAAAATTTCGATAATAGGATTTATTTTCGAGTAGTATTCTTTAGTATAGATATTTAACTTAAATTTATTGAATAAATATTGATTTAGGTTTGTTGGAATGGTCGAAGCTGATGAAGCTTATTTCAAAGAACATGGTCAACCATTATTTAGTTCTCATATGCTTGATTTCTCCGAAGAAAGTAAAGACCATAACATAGCTGCATGTCAAAAATATTTAACACGTATGGCTCCAATGAAAATTTGGTTAGAAATGGAAATTGGTATAACAGGTGGTGAAGAAGATGGAGTTGATAATACAGGTGTTGATAATGCAGCACTTTATACTCAACCAGAAGATATATGGGATATTTATCGACAACTTTCATCTATTGCTCCTCATTTTTCTATTGCTGCTGCTTTTGGTAATGTTCATGGAGTTTATAAACCGGGAAATGTTCGACTTCATCCCGAATTACTTGCTAAACATCAAGCTTATGTTAAAGATAAATTAAATACAAATGATGAACATCCTGTCTTTCTTGTTTTTCATGGTGGTTCAGGTTCAACTAAAGATGAAATAAAAACAGCTGTTAAAAATGGTGTTGTTAAAATGAATATTGATACAGATACACAATATGCTTATTGGGAAGGTATACTTAAATTTTATAAGAAAAATGAATCAAGACTTCAAGGTCTACTTGATTCCGAAGATAAACCAAATAAAAAATTTTATGATCCTCGTGTATGGTTACGTGAAGCCGAATTATCAATGAAGAAACGAGTTCAAGAAGCATTTAATGATCTTGGTAGTGCCAATACATTATAAATTAAATTAA